>JAZFAU010000203.1:575000-635000 GCA_037178615.1 Dione vanillae
AATGTAACGGCGACCTTAATTTCAAGCATAGTATTAACTAGCCTTTATAAAGTTGGTAAAATTATAAAATAAGTAAAATTTACTAAAAATAAAAAAAATATTTTGTTCAAACAGTAATATTTGCGTGCAAGTGTACACTTTACTGTTAGGACGAGACAGAGATATATTTCTTTTTCTTTTCGTTATTTTTTGAATGAAAGGTGACAGATTGACAATGTTTAATAGTATTTTTGTAGTACGTCATTCGTGTTTAATTATGTCTACATCACGCGTTACACAGCTTGTATAAATATCGTGAAATGGAAAAAATGATGCTGTACCTAAACTATTAATAATTATTAAATAGTTTTTTGTATATGGCCTCGAAATATTTTCCTCTATAAGTAGTTTTGATAATGGCTGTGGTGTCAGTTACACTCCGTATATTGCAGGTACTCAGTCGTTTAGTACTCAGTCGCACAGACGCGCGGCCGCAGGTGTAAATCACGCGACTGGGACGCGTCGGATCCATCACGCGCGACCGTGAAAAACGTCGCTCCAGTGCCGACTAACGGCCGTGTCGATTGTCGCGAAACGGTGTACTGTATGCAGAAAAACGTTAAATTATTTAATATTATTATTGGTAGGGGAGAGGGAACCACAGAAGTCGTAAGAAATTAATGATAAAACACTCCGTTATCCGCTTTTAGTCTTTTGAGGTATGACCTGTTGAGTGGTGGGACTCAACGCCGCGCTTTGAATTGGTAACAATTAAACAATTGGTAACAATGCGGAAAAAAAGATAATTATTTCTTTACTGAGGCGCTGAGATTCTCCATATTTTAATTTTATATAAAATTTGATTCAATAGGAAAATAAATAATACTAATATACAATGTGTGGGAATCGAACCCACGAACCGCCACGTTACCCGACGCTGCACCGCTGCACCATAACAGTCCTCAAAGCTAACTCTATATATATAGAGTTAGCTTTGAGGATATATTAAGTATATATTAAGATTGAATAAAATCGCTTATTACGTAACATGATACTCGGTTATTTATAAACCACTAACTAATAGCTTAGTTGAACATCCGCATACTTGCCACTTGACCGGCACTGGGTTCAAATTTCAGGATGTCCTTCAGCCTGAGGACCACCCAGCAAATATATCATTAAAAAAAAAATTGTTTCCTTCAAAATTGCAATATATATTTTAAATATAGCATAATTAAATGTTTTTTTTTTTCTAGAGTAACACTGACCTCGTAACCTCTTTTTTTAATTTTTTTTTCCCTCTTCACAAGACTACACGTAGACTATGTATGAAGAGGGTAATGACAGTGGATGAGGTGGAAGAGGTAGAGCGTGAAGCTGTGACTACCCCGCTAGGGATAAAGCGTGAAGCTATGTATGTATATATAGGTTCATAACGTACACCTATTCCTGATACCTGTACAAGAAACTTGCCAGAGAGATCAAGACACTCTATACTGGGCGTTATATATCTTAATATGACATATTGTATGTATGAATGAAAGCGTAGCTTAAGTCATTACTATTTATTTACTTTGAAATGAATTCAAACTAAATAGCTTTATAGGTTGACCCCGTGGCTTTCTCTGACTCTCCGTTCTCTACTCTCCATTTTTTATCGCAATACGTGCTAAATAGAAGTGAACATTGCACTATATTGTGTCATAGCGAAATAAAATAATTTATTTCACCCACTTATTCATCATATACATAGACGCTTTAACATTAATTTAGTTAAAAGTAATGAAAATTTTAATTTGTTATTTATTAATATTATAGCAACACGCTTTATCCTGCTTATGACAGGGCAGAAAGAGAGAACCACAGGAACAGTGGGAACCTAGTGTTAAGACACTCCATCCCTGCTAACCGCCGTTACGAGATACTGCGCATTGAGGGGCGAAACGCTGCGCTTTGCCTAGTTGCCAGAGCGAATAAAATGGGAATGGCATTTTCCTCAAGTGGGAATCGAACACACAAACTGTCACATGTACAGTATAACCAAAATTTATGCTAATAAATTGATTTTGCTGTCGGTACATCAACAAACGCGATCGTTTCCTCGCGGACGTCTGAAAAATTCGCCTCGCGACCGCTACGTCACTCACGCCGGAACCGAGCCCCGACTGGGCTGCGGCCTCTTGTACTACACCTATTGAATATACTCATAATAATCTGTTGTATTTAGTTTTTGAATATTATGCAAGTTATTTTGTTATTTTTGCTGATTTTTTACCTTGTCGTATTATATATATATATATATATATATATATATATATATATATATATATATATATATATATATATATATATATATATATATATATATATATATATATATATATATATATATATATATATATATATATATATATATATATATATATATATATATATATATATATATATATATATATATATATATATATATATATATATATATATATATATATATATATATATATATATATATATATATATATATATATATATATATATATATATATATATATATATATATATATATATATATATATATATATATATATATATATATATATATATATATATATATATATATATATATATATATATATATATATATATATATATATATATATATATATATATATATATATATATATATATATATATAAGAACTGTACAGTATGAAATGTTTTAAAACAAATAAATAAGCAACGTACGTTTTGTTGAAGAACTAAAACGCTTCTTCATAATTTTTTTTTCGAATATATGACACTGTATTCGTTAGTTACCAAATCTGGAGTTGTGCATGTCGATATACAAGCGACAGAACTCAACGCTGCACTTTGTTTTAGTACAATTAAGTTATATATTAAAATATTAATTATTAAGTTCTATATATCCTTTTAAGACCGTCTCATCCTTTAGCCTGTAACTGTAATCGTTGTTATCAATAGTATATTACTATGTTATCGTTTTTTTGTTTAAAATTATATGTAAAAAAATGATATATAACATTATATATGTAATTATACTTAGATACATTAAGACAAATGTTTACGTTAGTTGCATTCCATTTCATAATATTTAAAAAAAAAGACAGCTTTTACTCCAGTTTCCATATTTTTTTCGCGTGAAAAATATAGCCTTTGGTTCTTAGAAAAAAATACTAGAACAATCTTCTAGCGTAGCTTCTATAATCAAATGCATCCTAAGGGGCCAATGTACAGTGTAAAATTTCGAAACATAATTCGCCTACGGCCTATATGTAACACAGATCTCCAGCTTGCTTCCTCGAACGTATTTCACTTAAGATTTAATACTAAAACATGGTCAATGAAGAGATAAATAACCGCGATACATAGATTAAGTGTTTATTTTAAATAAATACAGGTAAAAGCTATTTACGTTTCAATACAATTTACACTTTCTTTTAAAAGTTAACACAATTTGTTTTTCGTATAAATCAAGCCACTCAACACACAATGCCTCAAAAAGGCGAAAAGCAGCTAGGTAACGGAGTGTCTTAACACTAGGTTCCTACCGTTCCTGCACTTCCCTCTGCCTACCCTGCCATGTGTGAGATAAAGCGTGAAGACATAAATAAATAGTACATAATTTAGTAGATTCTCTATTAATGAGAGAAATATATCAATCACTATATGTTATGTAAATATATAAACCTTCCAGAAGTTCTTCAAGCCGGATGCAGCCAAGAGGCAAAAACGGAGTAAAATATTATTTAATTAGTACAGTTACATACTTTTCAACGTATCAAAAACCTCGGTTGTATGTAATAAATCGCAATTTCTTTATTACCTCATTTCGATTCTGACTGTGACGTCGGTGTATGACAAGATAAATGTCAGTATTTTAACATAAGAAATTCTAATATATATTGACCGTTTTATGCTGGATTTGTGGCTCGATTTTTGTACCAATAAAAAGGTTTTATAAATGAAAAACAGAGTGTAAGAGATAGTATTTCCATTTTTTTGCTCTGGCAACTAGGCAAGCGCGGCGTTGAGTTCCGTCACTTAACGATGACTCAAATAGACGGAAAGCGGGGAACGGAGTGTTTTAACACTAGACACACTCCTGCGGCTCCCTCTGCCTGCCTTTCTCTTATCTTACCTTTATTACTGGGATAAAGAAAGAAGCTAAAAAAATAACATAATTGATGATTTGATGATTTGATTTTTAAATTAAACTGGTAATGAATAAAAAGCACTGACCTTACTTTTTACTGCCTACCCTACTATACATGAGAAAGAAAATTGTTTTAATTTTATTAATAAAAAATGAATAGTTATAAATTAATAAACATAAAGCGGAGTGACTTTTCGATACAATCCCATCACTATACATCTACATCACTAACCGTTTAAGCCCAAAATAGATTAAAAACTGAAAAATTTCATGAAAACAAAAACAATGAAAACATAGCTTCATTAAACTAAAAATTAAAATATAAACTAAAAACTATACAACGCAAGCGAGCACTTGCCAGGCGTAGGTTGTTTACACCGACGCGTTGTCCTTTTCCCGCATCAGCACTTCACATAAGTGCATCCCTTTCCCCCTACGTGACAGGACATTTAGACCATCTCCATAGCATAATGGCGGATTTGACAATAACATTAGTTGGTGTAGGGAGAAGCATTGATTGTGTTATTGAAAGATAGACGTCATTTGATTTATGACGAACTGCCTGTCCAACATAAATTCCCAGATAAAAACACATAGCCCGGCTATACTTAATTAGATTTTTTGTGCGAAACAACCTAAAAATAGTCGCCATTTTTTTAATTTATATGAAAACGACCACGTGGTTGCTCCGTTTTATTGGTAAGTTAGTTAAATAATTTGTTAGATATTATTTTTAAATGAACTTTGTAGAAATAGGTGGTTAATTGCTACCTGCCTACTTGATGCTCGCGGCGTAACACGCCCAAGTCTTTAGTTGATAGCTGTTTTAATAGTACTTTTTGCTGTGACTCCTGTTGTTATGAAAAAATTAAAATTAATAATAATAATAATAATTTAGTGCAAATAAAATAATAACAAAAAAGCATTCGTTTTAAATAACTTATGTGTAATGGCGGGCTAACATCTCATACAAGCAATCACCAAATTCTAAGATCTAATGTTCAGAGAACAGTATGTAAAAAAAATACAATAAAATTCGTAACGAAATAGGAGTACACGAGAAAACATACATAGATACAAACATAGGTATACAAACGTATATACATGCATACAATAATATGTTATACATATACATATATGTAATAAATTATAACATATACTATAAACTGATGAAGAGTACTACAATTTGTAATAGCTTAAAAATGAAACAATTTTTTTTTAGCTTCACGCTTTATCCCGCACATGGCAGGGTAGGCAGAGGGAACTGCAGGAACCATATGAACCTAGTGTTAAGACACTCCGTTGCTTAGTCCCTGCTTTTTTCCGTCCCCGCATTCCGCCTTTTTCGAGGCATTGCGTATTGAGTGGCGGAACTCAACGCCGCACTTTGGCTAGTTTGCCAGAGCGAAGAAAATGGAAATAGAAAAATTCATCTTCCCCGACTGGGGATCGAACTCAGAAACCGTCGCGTTACAGGCAGACGTTGCGCCTCTGCGCCACGACGGTCCTCAAGGTAAATAACCATTAGATATGGTAAAATAGTAATAGAATATATATGTATTGTAGGTGTCGAAAGTAGCAGTCATAGTACAGGCGTATATGCGGATGTACATCGTAACATGACCAGTAGGCTTCCTTAATAACAATAATGTGCAAATTATCAGAGAAATATTGTTCTAAATAAAAAAAACTAAACAGTTTAATAGGTTTGTGTAAAGATATCATAAACCATCGTGGCGCAATGGCATAGCATCTGCTAGTAAACGCGACAGTTTATGGGTTCGATTTCCATGAAGGGAAGATGGAATTTTTATTTTCATTTTCTTTGTTCTAGTTTATAGGCAAAGCACGGCGTTGAATTCCGACACTCAACATGCAATGCCTCGAAAAGGCGGTGCACAGGGAATGGAGTGTCTTAACACTAGGTTCCTGCTATGTGCGGGATAAAGTGTGACGCTATAAAAACACCAATATATAATTAGTTATAAAAAGAGATTGAATTAAAGTTTTTTATTAAATTTCTTCCTTTAACGTCAAACTTTTAAAATTTTCAGCTTTTTTTATTATCATGTACTAGTTACCTAAGTTCTTTTTTTCAATAAAACATCACAGCCAGTGTTTTAGTCATTATTGTACCAAAACCTTAAAATTGAAATTGTAAGTATAAATTTCACCGTATATGAATATTTTTTGGGTTGACTTAGATATTTATAAAGTAGCCACAACATGAAAGTAAATAAATAAATTCTACAGTAACTTTTTATTATTATCTATAATCACGAGAAGAATTTATACAATTGCAAAGCGCCAAAGGACAGGCTATTGAAAATTTGAGCCACTGCACAGAGAGAACAGTTGGACTTAAGATGTTGATTTCCAAAAAATATCACACCTCAATGTAATTGGCATTTTGCCAAAGAACAAAGATATTATATTCTCCATCTAGAGAAACTATACTTGGAAGGAGCACGAGGGATTTTTACATATAAAATGTCGCGGTTCAAGCGGGAATTGGTGAGAGCAGTTATCTTACACCACTTTGCTTGCATCATCTTTCTGGATGACATTAAGCATTTAATCGAAATGTGCTGCAGATATATCCGTCACATCTTATTAAGTTCACTCTCTAGTAACCTAAAGAAGTTAATTTCTTTACATTCATAAATAATGCTTTTAGAGAGCCCCGAATGGGATCAAACCTACGACCTCTGGTTGATTCCACTAAATACTTTTTTTATTACTAAATACTTTACTTTTTTATTACTAATAACTAAATACTATTTTTTATTTTTTATATTTTTCGATTTTTTTATATGTTCACGCTTTATCCCGCACATGGCAGGGTTGCCAGAGGGAACTGCAAAAATCATAGGAACCTAGTATTAAGATACTCCATTGCTTAGTCCCTGCTTTCTCTATTCCCTTTCCGCCTTTTTTCAGACATTGCGTGTTAAGTGGCGAAATTCAGAAAAAATCATCTTCCCCGAGAGAGAGAATCGAACCCACAAACCGTCGCGTATACAGGTGGACATTACGCCTCTGCGCCACGACGGTCCTCAACTAAAGACATACATACACATTATAGAATAATAGAGCTTATTTGAAAGTAATTACGATAGAAGAGGACGAGACAAGCGTAAGTCACTAGTGCGACGGGCGGCTTAGTACATTTCCTTCATTTCGAAATTCTCGCTCGCAATCATTGTAGCAATTTTCCGGGCATCCGTCGTGAGAGGCCGCGGGGGCGATGGTGTAGGAGCAAGCTACTTATTTCATATTATTATTTGGTCTATTTCATATAGTTTGGTTTTTTTTATAGCATCACGTTTTATCCCGCATATTGCAGGGTAAGTAGAGGGAACTGCAGAAACCAGATGAACCTAGTGTTAAGACACTCTGTCGCTTTCTCTCTGTTTTCTCCGTCCCCGTTCATATAGTTTATTTTTACTAATGTCTTAGGTAGCAGTTTAAAGGTAGGTGCATCTCCCTAAAGGTATTGGATAGATTATGAGGGATTCCTCACAGTGATTTTCCATTGGCAGGAGATGTAAATGCCTAACGGTTCTTGGATAAACCCTAGCGGTAGTAAAGAGGATCTAGTGTTTAAATATTTAAGTCTCCGTATTTCTCTGACTTATGATGCTTAAGTGATTTTTTTTTTACTTTGGCGAAATGGATAATGTCCTGGCACTAGATCATCTGTGCCTACACTGTGATTTAAATTAAAACGTTGCGTGATATTCATGGATGATCAAAGTGATTTTTTTTGTCTTAAACCTTTTTTCCATATAGAGTTCACTCACATTTCTTTAAGTTCTTATAAGTTAAATAAAGTTTATAGGTACAATATTTGTATTAATTTATTTTGAAATGTTAGAATTACATATAGTGTCTAATTTATAACGGTTCTAAACAGGACGTGGGTTCAAAAAAGAGAATATCGACACTACTAACCTCTATATACCTGTTATTTAAAGTCACAGGCAATTACATTAAATAAAACAAAGAAATAATAATAAATATAATAAAAAACATAAGAATAATATATAAGTTCAGCCACCTCCTGGTCTACACAAAGGGGGGTGAAAAGGGGGAACCAGGGGGTCCGGGGGCGCAGTGACGTCGCTCAGCGTGTGAAAATTACATTCCAGGAGCGCCTCGCATATCTATCACTTGCAAATTTAACTTTAGTTTCTGAACGTTGTTTGTGAGTTATATACAGTTATACATACATATATATTATATGTATGGAATTTTATGTATATAACGCTTTGAAATCTTTTTTTTCGTTCACGTCTTATAAATTGAGTGAGAAAGAAAAGCTTTTGTAATAAGGTGTTTCAATAGATTTTTAAAAATATATATTTTTTTATGGGAAGGACAAGGCAAACGAGCGGTCGGGTCACCTGATGGTAAGTGATCACCGACACGGCCCTGTGTAACAGCAGAGGTGTTACAAGAGCGTTGCGGGCCTTTAAGGTGGACGTAGACGCGCTTTTAAAATAATATTAGAATGTGTTATTAAAAATTTTTAAAATAGTTTGCTAAAATCAAGTATATCGATATATTTTTTATATATAGGGTAAAACCGGGATAGATGCCCCAGTTTTGGAAAAAGCCTCATTATTTTAATGCTAAACATATTGGCATGAATTGTTCCTGTTATATGGGTAGCTTAATCATTTATATAACTTTGAAACCAATATTTGTTCACTTAATTATTACTGGTTTTATAAAAATTAAGTTATTGTCAGACAATTTTTTTGGGATAGATGCCTGACTAACTGGATAGATGCCTCACTATAAAATCGCGTCGAAGGATAGATGCCTGTCATGGGGGATAGATGCCCTTTTGAAAATTCAACAAAAATAAGTAATCATGATGTAACATTTATTAATATCTTTATATATAGGTAATTTGATACACATGACCATAATTAAATATATGCATCTCTTTAACAACAAAAAATTGTTTTTCAGCGATAAATCATTTAAAACGTTCATAGAATCATCCCTAATCAAACATATACATTCATATTTTAACGTCATAATAATTATTCAATATTTATTAAAAATCAACATTAATTTTCATTTGTAATCAAATAAAAATTTAATTTAATTTAACTTTAGTAATTAATAGTTATTATTTTTTTAGCTTGAATCGGAACCTGCTTCGACTTTTCCACATGTAGAGCAATAGTTCTTGAAAAGTGTACATGTTTCGTCTAGCCAATTCTGGCACATTATACACTGAATCCAGTCAGATTTAGAGTTCGTGTTATTGTAGCTATCAAACATCCTATGTTTTCCTAAAGTCAACTTAGTTTTGTTTCTAGTTGCACAACGTCTTAACGTTTTGGGTGGAATATTAAATCGTCTGGATATTTCATTGATCCCCAATTTTTTTTTATCAATTTCATCCAAAGCTGACTGTAGCTGTTCTGGTGTCCAAGAGGTTACTCGAGCTCGCACACCTCCTTCCTCTTGTATTTCCTTGGCATGGCTCACCTACATAATCAAAGTAGGCATGAATAAATATATTTGACATCCAAGTACCCATACAGATATTACAATATCTATTAATAAGCACCAAAACAGTCATGACGTAATATTAAAACACATTAATCAGGCATTTATAATATAGAAGGACCGAAGTCCCTAAGGGCATCTATCCTTTGAAAACTCGGGGTGACTATCCCTTTTGCTAGGGATAGATGCCTCTTTATATTTTGAGTAAAATAAAAGCAAAAAATCAATGATTAACTTCTTAATGTGTTGCCATTGAACCAATGTATTAACGTTATTAAAATAGAATGTATCCCATTACTACTTATAAAGATATGGAGCTGTGAATACTTACGTTTGAAAGTTTGAAGCGTTCGTTGTGTCCGTTCCAAATGTTTCCAAAGAAATAAGTGAAAAAACGTTCACTTAGCACAACAGTTTACGTGTCAATAAGTTGGGGGGTGCATGTGGCAAGTATATGAAGAGCACATACGGTGTTTTCTTTTTTGTATACTATGTTTTTAGAACCGAGGCGTCTATCCCAAAGCGGCATCTATCCCGGTTTTACCCTAATACTTAAATTTCTTTACAAAAGGATATCAAAAGTGAAGAGAACAGTGATCAGATCTGAGATGGTTAATGTATATTCAAGTTGCTTCAACCTTGTCAACTTACAAACATCTTATAGATATTGGTATCGATATGGTTTTGTTTTTGCTAGAAACTTCTTCTTTTTCTTCAACTGCTTGAAGCTTCTCCTTCCTTTCCATATATCCATCGTATAAACCACAATTTGTCATGTCATGAGGTCCGTTGTGGCGCAGAGGCTTAAGCGTCTGCCTGTAAACGCGACGGTTTCTGGGTTCGATTCCCACTAGAGGAAGATGATTTTTTCTATTTCCACGGTCCCTGCAGTTCCCTCTGCCTACTCTGCCATGTGCGGGATAAAGCGTGAAGCTAATAAAAAAAATCTCATGTTACGGCATGGTGCTTGGTCATTGGTCCTTGGTTCTTAGCACAGTAAATTCAACCGAGATCTTCACCTATTTCTTCATTCTTCTTTTGTACCACCATTGTTTTTACTGTAGAGTCGAACATGCTACTACCGTTTTACACAATTTACACAATTGTGTGTACACGTTTTACACAATTGTGTGTAAAACGGTAGTAGGTAGTATGTTCGACTCTACAGTAATAAAACAGTGTCAATTGACACTACGTCAAAGCATCTAAGACAAAGATCGTGTAAAACTGTGTACGCTGTTTTTCACATCCTTGTTCTATCTAACTTATGTCATTTTTTCCTTCTTTAAAGGTCTTTATAGCGCAGTGTGTTTACTACGTTTCACTGAACGAATATTTAGATAATTGTATAAAACAAAAGAGTTTGCTTGTTTTATTTGTATATTTTAATCTTGGGAATTATTGTAATTGTTCAAGCTTAATCCAAGCGCGAGTGAAGCGTAAGAATCATAAATTATGTATATATATATATATATATATATATATATATATATATATATATATATATATATATATATATATATATATATATATATATATATATATATATATATATATATATATATATATATATATATATATATATATATATATATATATATATATATATATATATATATATATATATATATATATATATATATATATATATATATATTATCATTAAATAAACGCTGTATATAAATAAAACAAAACATGTCGGACAAGTTAACAATTTTAAAGCATCTACATTTTTAATGCGACAACGTCTCTGAAGAATCTCATGTGTTCTTACTTAAGGTGTAAATAATAAAGGAGGATGTGAATTCAACGTTTTATTTATGACTTTTTAACCCTTATCAAGGGGTAGTGAGTTAGCGACATTGGTACTTTGGATGGACAGGTAGCGGGTTCAATTTACGCGTTAGTGCGTATTTTTTTAAATTTATATGTCGTATAAGCCACGAAATTAAGAAAAATGATTATCTTGAGGTGTTTATGTACTAGAATTGTAAGTTGCCGAACACTAAATATGTAGAATTTAATATTTTTAAGAAATAGAAATACTTTTCTTAAAACAAGCATTAAGATAAGACAATCATAATAATTTACAAAAAAATATAAAAATTTTAATCTTTAAAATGTTTATGTATCTGTGGTCAAGTAATTTGAGCCTAGACATGACCTCTTCCTACCAAACAATAATTTAATCCTTCCATATACTCGTAGTTTAAAAAATAATCCCAAGATTTTAACCGACGGTGAAATGAGAAACCTCTACAAGTTATTTACCGTCTGAAGTAATACTGCCTACATCCGGTTCTTGAAGCGTTTAAGCCTTTTGATACGTCGCTCGAAGCGCCGTTATTAAACTGTTCACTAAAACCGCTTCAAAATTTTACATATTACTAACTAAAGTAACGTTATTTTAATTTATTATAATATTCTGGCTCTAGCAAGAAAAGTTGCGCGACGTTGAAGGTCTATCACTCAACACGCAATTGTCTTAAAAATTGTAGAGAGTGGAGAGAGGAGTGTCTTAGCACTAGTTTCCTTTTGTATATCCGGCTTCGTTACGGAAAAACCCAGAGACACGGCTTAATATTTTAAGAATTTTATAAAAAAAAGGAATTTTGAAATATTTGTCTTTTAAGTAAAGAAACATATTATTTTTGTATAACAAAAACTAACAAGTTTAATGACGATAATAGATTAAATCTAATTAACGATTCAATGACCAATTGTTTTTAGCTTCACGCTTTATCCCGCACATAGCAGGGTAGGAAGAGGGAACCGCGGGCACCGTAGGTACTTCAGTGTTAAGACATTCCCTGCCTTCCATTTTATTGAGGCAAAGTTTGTATTTTATAAATACAAATTCGCGCGACCGTTTAAAGGCGTCAATCACAACTATAAGAACTATAGGCAAGGATAAAGTTCAATTGTTTTTATAAGATATATTTTACACTTTCTTGAGTTACACTTTGGGTTTTGGATTTCGGAGGCATTTTTTTTTTTATTTTTGAATATATAGATAAAGAAAATCCTTCATCTGTATATTTAGCGTAAAATTAAACAATAGAGCCTTTTCAGTGGTCTAGATCTAGTTGATTATAAACCAGGAAGGCAAATTTACATTGTAACTTTTTGCTCATCATCTTATCATCTTTGTCTTTTATCAAGTACCTAGAAAATGTGTGTATACGATATAATATTACTTCAAAATGAGCTTTCTACGTAGTATTACCTAGGAAGCTTATTTTGAAGTAATATTATTACTCTAGCACTATTTATTTTTTCCATAGTAAGACAGTAAAACTAATTACGTATTAAATTATTAAATTGAATTTTTCACAATAAACAAAAAGGTGGAAAGCCGAGACGGAGAAAGCAGCGGAGTGTCTTAACCCGAGGTCCATATGGTTCCTGCAGTTCCCTCTGCCTACCCTGCAATATGCGGGATAAAACGTGAAGATATAAAAAATAAAACCAAAAAGTTAAAAACCATTTAATAAGATTGAAAGAAAATTAATAGAAAACTATAATTATATAAATTAAAACAAAAGCAAAAATTATTATTTTTTTTTTTTTTTTTTAGCTTCACGCTTTATCCCGCACATGGCAGGGTAGGCAGAGGGAACTGCAGGTAACAAATTTTAAAATTGTTAACTTGTCCGGCATGCTTTGCTTTTGTTTTATTTTATTTATATACAGCCTTTATTTACTGATAACTATACTTTTATCAGACGTTAATTCAGTTCGTGACTTAGGTGTAATTATCGATAGCAATTTAAATTTTATTAGTCATTTAGACAAAATAATATTAAAAGCGTGGAAGATGTTAGGATTTGTCAAACGAACATGCAAAGATTTTAAGAATATTCGCTTATTGCTCTGCATTTATAATTCTCTTGTACGTTCCAATTTAGAGTGTGCGTTAAATATCTGGGAACCCATTTTATAACACTCATATCGAAAGACTAGAGCGAATACAACAAAATTTTACCCGTTTTCTTGCATACAAGTATACTAGCTGTTCTTATCGCGCTAACTACAACAATAGGCTAAAACATTTTAAAATGATATCAATTAAAAGTCAGTGAAACTGTCAATTAAATCAATTAAAAGTCAGTGAAGCCGTGAAACCAGCGATATTTTAACTCTTCACAAACTGATCCATAGCAAAATAATGTCATCTGAACTACTTCAGCAAATAAATTTAGTTATTTCCCGCAAAATTCCTAGACACCCAATAAAAAAGCCTTTTAGAACTACAGCTTTTAAAACAAATTTAGGTAAACATGCACCTCTCAACAGAATAATTAATTCTTATAATGAATATTCTTCTTCTTACGCCAATATCGACGCCAATATCTTTGCCCAAAGCAAGCCAACTTTTGTGAAGCTCTGTAATGATCTCATAGTAAAACCTTAAAACCATTTTATTGATAAATTAAGTTATGTCACCCTTTTGTTGTTGTATTTGAATTCAATTTTTGTTTTGTTTAAATATCTATAGTCTATTTTTTTATTTTTTTTTTAATTTTTGGTAAAGATATAATTAGGTTATATCTTTACGTTTACCAAAAATTAAAAAAAATATTATAGTATTATTTTATGATCAATGTTGTTTACACCTGTAATGATTTATTCACCTAGATTTAATACCTTGTATCTAATGCTAGTGTATGCGTTAGTGATAAGTCGATGGTATATGATGGTAGCTATTTCCAATAAATAAATAAATAAATTTCATATGGCTTAATAAATGTAGTATTGGGGTACCTTTTTATATATACGCCCTGTAGTTAACTAGCTATGGTATGTTATAAATAAAATCCACATCATTTTTTAAGGTTTTGTTAACTAAGAGGCGAAAACTGTGTATCTTAAAAACGATACTAGTAACGCCATCTTTCGCGCGATAGCTGAACTAAATGGAGCTTGGTTCATTTATGAAATACGACTTTAGTAGTACTTTTTTTTAATTTTTCATATTATAAGATGTCATCCAGTTAATAGTTTTAGTTTTTATATTAAAAAAACACCTTTTAATTCAATTTAGTGACGGAACTCAACGCCGCACTTTTTTTTCTTTGAGAACAGAACAGACTGATGTAGCCCTAGATTTTCTATTATATTTATAACGTTTTAACGCCTTATTCCGTACACCTAGTTCACTTAAAACTAAATTGAGCAAGCTCTCTAACAAGTTTCCCAACAAATTTCATATGAACGGAACCGACTAATTATTAGCAACGTCGACGTGCATATTTCTTTATACTAACAAAAGTGACGAAGAAGAAGAAGAAACGTAAACAAGAATTTAAAAAAAAATCCAAGTCACCAAGTCGCAGTGCGCACTAAATACTGAGATAGCGGCGGATCAAAGCGTATTGTAGGTACATTGTACGCTAATGCGCCATTCAGACGGACACTATTGTATAGGGCTTTATATAGTGTGCTTGACTTATGTATATATGTATATGTATGCTTGTAGGTGATTTGAATGAGTAGGCGATGGTTGAGGGATCAAATTCCATGGAACCCGTACTAACTATTTACTTGGTTTGTCTGGTTCAGGCCAGGGAGAGAGAGTTTAATTGACATATAGTCTCTTCTCCGCTCAGTGCTGCCAGAGCGAAAAAATCAAAATAAATATTTTTTGCTTCTGGCAACTGAAGTAATAATATTCATAAACAGATTATGTTGCTGCGCTGAGATGAGCTAAGAATATATTATGTATGTATAAGCAAATGTTAAAAAAAATCGAACCAAGAAACTATATGGCAGAATAAACAAATAAATTGATAACTTTTTACAGATATTGTAAATAGCACAAAAAAAAGTAACTTAAATACGATATCAAGAGATTAAAATAAATTATTAAATATTGCATCTAATAAAATCAATAATGAAATAAAAATCTAACATAGAGTTAATAAATATGTTGTAATATACGTGTGTGTATTGTTATATAAACTGTAGAATATATATTTTTTATTTTATAAAACGATAACTATACTCAGATTCACGCTTTGCCCCGCATATAGCAGGAAAAGAAAATTATTGCATTTAATAAAACTAACCCTTAAGATATATATATCTATATATCTATAAAATTATAAAAAATTGTTCGTAGGTAGTATAGATTAAAACAGGTAGTATTTAAAAATTCTCCAATTAATAATCAAATCTGAAACCATCGTAAGACCTTCTTATTGCTCTTGATCAATGGCGACTATCCCCAATAGTTCCACAGATAATAACGCAAAGGAAACATCAACCAAAACTAATTTAAAATACTAATTTGTTATGAATGTAAAACGATTATTATCGCCTTTGGCTAAATTTAAAACTAAACGTAAATGCCTTATTATGCGCCGCCCGCGGAGATCGCGAGCTTAATTACAGACGCCATTTTGCGTAAAGGATGAGCTTTTCTCATTTATTCGTCTGTTTGTTATTGGCTCTATTTTTTTTTTTAATATAAATTTCATATATTTTTTGGTTTTAGGAATTAAGTTTTGTAACTTGATCTGTTCTAAATATGTTGAGATTATTAAATATATTATTATAGCTTCACGCTTTATCCCGCATGTAGCATAATGGGCATAAAGAACCACAGAAACCGTGAAAACGTAGTGTTAAGTACACTCCGTTCCAGAGGACCGTCGTGGCGCAGACCTGTGAACCTGTAAAGGCAACGGTTTGTAGGTTCGATTTCCACTTCGCTCTCGCAACTTAGCTTGACAATTTGACGGAACTCAACGCTGCGCTTGCCCGGCGTTGAAGTTCCACCATTCAACATGCAATGCGCAGTAGATAGTATATTTAAGCCATGTTGACGCATCAGATTGTGGACGTGATTCCTACAAAAAGAAATTATAATAATCGACTCGAAAATTAGTAAAAAAGCTTAAGCCTCACACTAAACTTCCTCAATCTATACATACGATCATAAAATTAAAAAACAAAAGAATATCCGAAATGTATACAAAAAACCTCATCAAAATTTTTGTGACGAGCATAAATTTGACTAAGTGCAATATTATTTGCATTTTAAATAATCAACCATAGAAACGCCCACGCATCAACTTCAACTAACTTATACTTTTTTTTTCTAACCAAAATCATCTTCTGACGTTTCACATTAACTATACATTAGGCGATTGTTGTGAAATAAGAAAATTTCGTTTTAATTACTCCAAGTCGGTTCGTTCACCCAAGAACAAAAGGTTGACCCGTCGATGGCTGACCCCGATCGTGATAGCCTGTATGTAAGTCATTATAACATTTAATTTTATATTTCCAAGCGTCCATTAGACCTCCATTCACAATCTGGTATCGAGGCGTCGAGCCTGCGAGCCGTATTGGTGAAAAAATAAAAAGCTTTGTAGAAATGTAGATTAGTGTGCAAGGAGTTTTACTTGTTACTTATATTGTCGTTTTTTTTATTTGATTGTATGTATTTATGTATAATATAGCAAAATGTATGTAAATATATTAAAAAATATGTACATGAACTAATTTATCTCTAAAAGGGATTTCTTCTGTACGTTATTTAAGTAAAGTTTAAACGAGGTTTTGAGTTCGATAACCAGTTGAGGTAATTATCAATTTTGAAATATATATATATATATATATATATATATATATATATATATATATATATATATATATATATATATATATATATATATATATATATATATATATATATATATATATATATATATATATATATATATATATATATATATATATATATATATATATATATGTAGCAATAATAACAATTAGGTATTATAATTGATATATATACCTATATATATTACATATCACATAAATTATACCATACATCTTTGGTTAATACCTTGTCTGTGGTCAGTTATCGCCTGTCCTTGTCTAACATGGTATCAATTAATGCCCGTCTCACTCTAGCTATAATAAAACATAATAGCGTTTAAATGGATAGGATTGGCGATGGTGGATAAAGACCGTAGCAATTTGCCTCCTCGTGGCTTTTATTAGAGGTATCTTCAAGAAATATTATGTGCTTTGTTATATATTAATAGACGATGATAGAGGAGAGTTATTTTTCTAATAAGAAAAGTTTTAATAGGTAGACGCGGCGTTGAGTTCCGCCACTCAATACACAATGCCTCACTAGGTGGAAAGTAGAGAATGGAGTGTCTTAACACTAGGTTTACACGATTCCTACGGTTCCCTCTGCCTACCCTGCTATTTGCGGGATTATTATTATTCAAAATTTGAATGAAACAGGATTCGAATCAGTGTCTGTTGACAATCATTTTATCCACCGAGCTATACGTTCTTTTCCAACTACATCGAAGTTTCCCTTTCTATTTTAAGAACAATATAATAAATCGCGGAACAAACTTAAATGTCACAACTTAGTTTAAGTCTACAGTGATAGTTGCTAGATCACTCTGATAGCAAGACAAAACACGGCGTTAAACTACGCCTATTAATACTCACTGTCTGAAATTCGGGTAAAAAACAAAGAATTAAGTGACTTGACACTACATTGTATCTACCTACCTAGCAAAATATACAAAATATAGATACACTCAAAAAAATAATGTTGATTATTCTTACGTAAGTAATAGTTTATTTATTTATTTAGGGACAACTAACAGAAGTTACAACATTAGTTAGTAATTAAGTAAAAGATATCCTTAGACTAAGAGTCAATTGCACTTCCAATTACAGGTCAAACAAACAATTAATGAAAAAGATGACAAAAAAGAAACTTGAACTAATAAAATATTAAGTAAAAGATTTAATATTAATTAAGAGCTGGTAGGTTATCTACATTATAATCGTATATCAAAATTTATTGTGGATATTTTAAAAACGTTTTTAATAATATAGAAATATTTGGAAAATTATTTAGAGGTCAAAGGATGAGAAGCTGTTATCGCTACGGTAGCGGGTTCAATGTCTATTGGAGGGAATGACCTGTTTCAATTATTCTCATTTCTCCGCTCTGCTAAGACAAGACGTGCATTGGAACATAATTAATCATCACGTAATATCTCAAATCTAGTTATTTAATTATTTTGGAAAATGAGAAGGTGAGTGTCTTAACACTACGTTCCTATAGTTTATGCGGTTTCTACACTTGTACAATACACTTAGCTTACCCTAAAAGATATAAATAAAAAGGCGGTATAGGTCTTAAATTCCTTCTCAGAAAAGAGAGTGACTTTGATCTTTCAATAACTTTGTTTTAAAAAAAATCTCTTTAAAATTTGATATTGTTAATTAGATATGTTCTCAAGTAAGTGATTATTGTAGTTCTCAAGTAAGTTCTCAAGTACGTGACTTTCTGAGTACAAATGGCTTTAAACCCTATGATATATTATTGCCAATTTAAAAATAAACAACTTTTTTTATATTGAAAATACAAAAATTTATAAACAACGAATTAGCTACGTGAAGTATGTTGTTATATACTACGATTCCACACACACACACACACATATTTGTTTGTTACACTTTCACGTGAAAACTACTCAACCAGTCAATATAAAAACTTTGTACGCCTATTTTTGGAGATATTAGAACTAGCATAGGTTACTTTTTATTATTTCTTTTTTGAAAGAACTTAAAAGAAATAAAAAATAAAAACATTGATTGTCAATAAATTTCAAAATATAGTTAAGTCTTTTTTGATCACTAATTTAATGACTGAAATGCGAGCGAAGCCTCATGCGAAAGCTAGTATAGTATATAGCAAAAAAAAATAAAGTTAAGTTAATAAAGGTACATATATAAAGCATTTAATACCGCCTGCAACGCAAGTAACGCGGGACTCACTCAATCAGAAATACGCCGATCAAAATGCAAATGTGAACGGGTTTTGTTCATTTTGCGGACTTGGTAACCTGCAACAAATTATATATTTTATTTTTAATTGCAACGGACTAACCGCCACCGAGCGCCTCGGCTATACTAGCTAGGTTTTCCGCTTTACTCGCTTTATTTGTTTGTATTTATCTGTGGTGCAATTTAATAAAATTAAAGTAAGTAATTAATGAGGACCGTCGTGGCGCGGAAGCGTAGCGTCTACGTGTAAACGCTACCGTTTGTGGGTTCGATTCCTACTATCGTATTCCTACTATCTAATATTATCGAAAAGCGGGGACGGAGAAAGCAGGGACTAAGCAACGGAGTGTCTCAACACTAGGTTCGTATGGTTTTTGCAGTTCCCTCTGCCTACCCTGCCATGTGCGGGATAAAGCGTGAAGACTTTTCATGCACAATTGAATTTATTTATTGCACATTGGTTAGGCTAGGTTAAAGATGACTAGACTTGGCTCAGAGATGGCTTGGAAGATCTGATTACACCTAATATAAAGCAATAATAGAGGTAGAGCTGTTGATTTATAAGAAATAAGGAAATTATTGTTTAGCACTAATTGTTTAGCTTTTTTTCATGACATTTTAAAAATTTACGGAAATATTTGATGTGAAATGTAATGGGCAAGTAAAACTATGCATAACAATTATGACAATGGTGGTTAAACAAATTTGCTAATAATTAAAAATTTTAAGACAAAGACTCTCGTGTGGAAGTCTAAGAGACTAAATGATAAATGCTTAATTCTAAGCAGACAACATTGATAGTGATTTTAACACTTTAATTATGTAAGTGACTCAAACACTTAAATTAGGTAAGTGATTTTTACACTTAAATTAGGTAAGTGTCAACTGTCAACTTATAGCCGCCATCTTCTTGACTTAAGGTGGAGGATTTAAAATTAAACGGAAAACTTGAAATAACCTCAAACATTAGACATATTGTCATAAAAAAGAAAAATGGTAATTTTAATCTATATTAAAAATATTCAGTTATGAGTGTTTTCTTTTTATTATTTCATTCTTTTTATAAATTGTAGTATAGTGGTTTTTTGGGAAATCCAATCTGTTAACAAAACTTTTTTCTGGAATAAATTTAATTTATTCTGCACTAGTTTATACATATATATATTGAGGACCGTCGTGGCGCAAGGGGCGCAACGCCTACCTTAAACGCGAGGGTTTCTGGGTTCGATCCCCAGTCGGGGATGATAGATTTTTATATTTCCATTTTCTTCGCTCTAGCAAACTAGGCAAAAGCGCGGCGTTTAGTTCCGCCACTCAACACGCAATGCCGCGAAAAAGGCGGGGACGGAGAAAGCAGAGACTAAGCAACGGAGTGTCTTAGCACTAGGTTCCCACGGTCCCTAAATAGAAAACTACTTTATACTTAAGTGGCATAATCTTTCGTACTAAAGTAAAGCTACAGCCTTTAAAACAGTATATTAATCTATATTATTGTAAAATATATACCGATAGTATATTAAAATTATGATGGTCGTGATACTGGCGATAATAAATTAGTAATAAGATGATATACTTCCTTTTATCTAGGTTTATGTAGCTTATCATGGACATGTTGGTAAAATATACACAAACTGAATTTATTACAACTTTTTTTAAGTTATTATACCTTAAAACACTTTTCTTTCTCTTTTTCTAGCATTCAGAGAGAAAAACACTCTCTTACTTGCATTCCGCTTGAGTTCGAGACACTGCTTGTCGAGTGACAGAATTCTACGCTGCACATTGTCTACTAGATGAGAACTTCAAAGTAATTTCCTAAAACGAGAACTGAACCCATGTTTACTTTTGCACTCCGCCACAGTGAACTACTATGTGTATAAAAATTACCACCATATATAAATAGTGTTAAACAATTCTGTTAAAAAAATATATTTAAACTGTAAACTAAGTTAGACACTTTTCGATAATTTTAACACCTCAATACAACTTCGAAATGTATGGCATATATTTTCTATTAAAATTATATATTGTCATTTACATAGAAAGGTGTTATTTAAAATTTAGTATCTTATTTAGTAAAAAAAACATGTGAATTAATATTTAAAGATTGTCAGTACGTTTAATACTGAATGCGAACGTTCCAGTGAATTTTGTCACACTTAGTGAAAAGCTGTAAAAGCAGAGAACGGAATGTCTTAAATTGTATAATTAAATTCATGTAAAAATAGTCTATACTAAATTAAAGAATATGATAAATAATTTTGTAAGTAATTTTATAGAAAAAAAAGGAATTTTATAAGTATGCTATGATTTATATTTCAAATATTTACGTACATAATAATGAGTAGTCTTGCACGATGGGAACACCATTAATAAAAAAAAATTAAAAGAAGACGAATCGGTAATATATACGAGTATATATATATATATATATATATATATATATATATATATATATATATATATATATATATATATATATATATATATATATATATATATATATATATATATATATATATATATATATATATATATATATATATATATATATATATATATATATATATATATATATATATATATATATATATATATATATATATATATATATATATATATATATATATATATATATATATATATATATATATATATATATATATATATATATATATATATATATATATATATATATATATATATATATATATATATATATATATATATATATATATATATATATATATATATATATATATATATATATATATATATATATATATATATATATATATATATATATATATATATATATATATATATATATATATATATATATATATATATATATATATATATATATATATATATATATATATATATATATATATATATATATGTGTGTGTAAATATAAAGTACAACCAGCTTCTGACATCGCCATGGCCAAGGCAAGTTGGCCCTTTTATTTTGAATTGTATAGCGCAACATGTGATTGGTCGGCCGACCTCACTACCTCGCATACGTTTAAACGATAATATCTATAATAAAAGCTAATTGCTAAGGCACTACTACCATAGCTGGATTTTCTCATTGTCGTTTAAGTTAGTACTTACAATGTATATAAATGTGAAAATATAACTTTAGCATAGAAATAAACTACTAAAAACTGATATTTTCACTTAATTTTATAGAAAATTAGAGGAGACGACGGCAAAATTAACCTTGTCAAGCTTCTTAAATATTCTACTTATAATTAGGAAATTGGTATGGAACCCCTGGATTTTGAGTACTACTCGCACTTAACCAATATTTTTATAGAGTACAACGATGACAATTGAAGAATTTGTAAGAATTCAAAGAACTATAGAACATTCTCTTTCAGCCAACTTTATTATATGAGAAAGTTATTATTTATTAAATGCGCAAGAGCATGCTTACGTTATATAATGCGTAGATTGGCTTTTACCGTCTTCACTTTCATGATCAAATGGAAATCTGTAACTTTAACAGTTAAAAATGACACATGACACATTCAAAATGTACCTAAGCCTCTTTAAAACAATAAACTTGTTTTTATATAACCTAAAACTGCTCTTGATAAATAGAATATGTTTTATATTTTCCAAAACTATTAATTCACTAAACACACTCTTCAACTCCTTATAAAGCAATATATATCTATAGACTAGATAAAATATCGTATTTTTTTAAGAAATATGTATTACTACATATAGAACACGCTTTTTTTATTAGTAACTTTTGGCTTAGTAAAAAAAAACAATATTTTTAAGTAAAATTAAATCATAATATAATATAAATAATAAATAATAAGTAAATAAACACTATATATGTAATTTTAAACAAATAAGTACTGAAACGACTAGATATGTATACTAGGTAACATTTTTTTTTAATTTTGAACGTTTATTTCTATCAATGACTTTCATGCGTGTGGCAAAGTCGTTTAAAAATAAATTAACATTTACAATGGCATAATATTTAAAATAAACAACAAGTGTTTGCTTAAATATTCCACTGTGTTTATTGTTTATATAAGCTACAGTCCGAAATTTCATTTGTATGGAAGTTTTACAATTTCACATTTCCTAAATTTTAAAATTTCCTTTTCCATGCCAAATCGGCTGTGGATCGTCTGCGAGGCCTTGATTTATTTTTATGCTATTATTCAAGAGAAACTTTAGAAATAGCATATATATTAGAGAGCTATTAGTATAAATGTAATTTTAAATACATTTGTTAAATACAAAATGTTCGAAAAGTCTTTTTGAGTAAAGAATATCTGATTTTGATATTTTATCAAAACACGATGTAAAGTTAGCAACTTTACTAAGGAAAATGATTTAAGTTAGATAATACGCATGTAAAGTCGGGACAAGTCAATTAAAATATGTTGACATGTACATAATTAGATATTAAAAACAACATCCCGCACATGGCAAGGTAGGCAGAGGGAACTGCAGGGACCTTGGGAAAAAAAAAAAAAATCATATTATGCTTTATACAAACATATAACTATCAGCTTTGCAGCAGTACCTACAAGCGTGAACAATAAATTAGCAACAGTTACATAAACAATTTTAACACCTGCCTGTAACTATATCACATATATTTACACATAATTACATGTATTGCTCATCTTTACGCTTTGTTCACATTAAGGCGCGCAGACCATATTAATTCAATTATAACATCTAGTATTAAAGTAATTTCCTAAATTATAGAGTACAGGGTTAAATGTAATCTAGATATTATTACAAAGGCGAATAAAAAGCAAAAATGGTTAATAAAGTAAAAAATCTATACGTCTATGTTACATAATATTATAAAAAATTACGTTCGTTAATGATTATATAGTATTATAATTAGCATATTTCAAGAATAAAAAAAATATTAAAAAGTTTTTACAAATATTACCAGTTAGCAATTTAAAACTATAAAATCATAATTAAAATCTTAATTATGACGTCAAAAATAGTGAGACATTTTTCAAACACATGCGAAGTATAATGTCAACTAGCGTTTCAGAACGTAAACGTAATAGCGAGACGTCAAAATAACGAATGACATAATCACGAGTGTTCGAGGCGCGCAGTAATTTATATTTTTATCATAGAACGCTAAATCGTAACAGAAAGTTGTTGTGAATTTTAGAAAAAAAATTGTAATAATATTATTTCAACATGTCGTACGCTATAATACGACATTTGCGTCGAACAGCTCTTTTATCCCAACAAATTAGAGTTGAGAGTACCATGACCAACCTAACCCAAGAGGATTTTGTATTTCGTCCCCCACTACCCCAATGGGGTAAAGTTGTGAAAGAAGCAGAAAAAATTGTGGGATATCCAACCTCCTTTATGAACCTGAGGTGGCTGTTGAGTGATGAATTTGCCAATTTAGCTTTACATTTAAGGAAAATTGTAAGTAGCTTTTGTAATTATTTAAATGTATTAAAACATATTTTTTTATTAAACTGAACATGTATTTATCAATTTTAACTTTCACATATTTTTGTTATTTGAAAATAAATTATATTTATCAATAATCTTAATAGAAAATAATCAAACGAAGTTAAAAATTATTTTACCTTATTGTATTATTTGTATATTTTAAAAATAATTAATTTTAGCTTAATAAATTAACATATTATTAATCAATAATTACATAATATGAAGTAACTTTTTCAAGGTTACTACCAGTAAATGTCAAAGTTTACTTATAAGTTCAATGCTACCTTAATACAGGTTTAAAACTAGTTTGGGGAATAACTTAAAATATTTTAACATGTTACATAATAGAAAAACAGAATAATAAAGATGGAATGCCTAATAAAAATATTTTACATTTTGTCAACTCAATATAGTGCTTGTAGGCTGAATAATTATGTACCTGTAACAACTCACAATTTATGAATATGCTCATAATGTAGTTAAACATTTGAAGTAAAAGTCATATATGTACTTATAATATCAATGACTGAATGAAAGATTGTTGTAATCTTTCCCAAACTTGAACCTTCATGTAACAATTCTCCATTTGTTTTAGGTAGGAAGTAACCATCCCATCATGAAAACAGCTAAAACAGTGTTATACAACGAACAAAACAATTTACAGCCATGGGGTCTTATTATTTTATTATTATCTAAAGCTATAAGTCCTTCGACACAGTCAATATTGTCAACTACACTCACAGAGCATCAAAGAATGCTCGCTGAATTAACAGAAATGATTCGTACAGGCCATTATATACATAGAGGTTTATTAAATATCCCTATAGAAGAACGAGATCAAACTAAAGAAACTTCAATTTTTGCAAACAAAATAGCAATCTTAATAGGTGATTATTTACTTGTAACAGCCAACGGTATGTTAGCCAGATTAAGAAATCAAGACTTGTCATACTTAATATCAACAGCATTGAGAGATTTGAGCGAAGGAGAATTTTTTGGACCGAGAGATAATCAGAATATGCCATTGCCAGGAAAGCCAATTGAAAGGGAAAATGATTCTTTTAAGATATCAAGTGAAACAGTGCCATTAAATGTGACAGACATACTTGGTTCACCAAAACGTGAGTGGACTTTACGGACTATGTACAATGGGGGGTCTCTATTTGGCCGAGGGTGTGAGGGTGCAGTGTTGCTAGCTGGCAAAAGTGCCGCTGAACAGAAAAAAGCTTACCTATTTGGGTGCCATTTGTGCTTAGCATGGCAAGCTGCTAGTGAACTTCAGAAGTTTTCTACTAATACAAAAGAACCATTTTCTTTAGTCAGTGCCCCAGTTTTGTTTGCTTTGAACGAATCACCAGAGTTATATGAAGACTTAAATAATATTAAAAATATTTCTAGCGTAGATTTTGTAAGCTTAAAATCGAAAATTCTTAAAGGAGGTGGAATACAAAAAACTAAACAGTTGTATTTAGAAAATGCAGATAAAGCAAGGAGTTACGTTGAAATGTTCGGAGACAATGTATCAGTGAACACTATAAAGCAATTGATAAATACTATATGAAATATCTAGAACAAATCAATTTTTACAATTTTTATACACATTTATGTATTATAAAGTGTTGTTAATGTCATTTTTATGCTTAGAATTTTTATATATAATAATTATGAATTTATTATTTTATATAATGTTATATAGTAACAAGTTCAAATTAGTCGCCAACTTGGCCATGAAAATTTCCAACCTCTATATAGGGAAGATATAGAAATTATCACATGAGTGATAATAAACATATAACTGATATGTCAATTACAAGCATTATGGGCTTGGCATGACATAGTAACAATATAGATATATTTCCTCATTAGTACAAAAACCAAAAAAACATGAAGTTTTTTAGTATGAAGTATTTTAGCCTAAGATTTTAATTTTTTTTTTAGTTACACTGTCATCTTTCAGTACTAATTTTGTGTTAGTTTTTTTTTCTGTATAGCTTTTTGCTATGAGTCATTTCTCACTTGACATTATCAATACATTTGTTATAGTAATTTTGTGTCATTTAAGTATGCTTTTGATAGGAAATGTTGTTAGGGAGAATATTTTTTAAAGTTATAATCAATGTTTTTATTTAAAAAAGTCTGTGTACGAGGCGTTATTCATCAAAAATACCTCACTGCCTTTCAAGAAGACGAAATATTGATAGTTAGTTATACTGCTGAGTGATTTAGGTGCCTTAATTTGTTTTTTTTTATTTATATACTTGTACACTTATTTTTTGTATTTTATTTATGCCACTTTGCTTATTTAAATTCAAGTAGCTGAAAATTATAATACATTTTATTCAACTTCTATTTCCATTTTCTTCGCTCTGGCAACTAAGGCAAAGCGCGGCGTTGAGTTCCGCCACTCAACACGCAATGCCTCGAAAAACGGCGGAAAGCGGGGACGAAGTAAGCAGGGACTAAGTAACGGAGTGTCTTAACACTAGGTTCGTATGGTTCCTGCAGTTCCCTCTGCCTACCCTGCCATGTGCGGGATAAAAGCGTAAAGCTAAAAAAAAAATATATATATAACGATGTATACTAGATTCCTCTAAAATTCTACATCAATATGTACTGACATATTGAGTTGAGGAAGTAAACATCGCAAAATAGATGAATTGAAGATAATTAATTCCCCCAACTGGGATCGAACCGCTGTCCCTCTGATGTTGTCGTAATTTAATATTTTATTATTAATGTTAATTAATTATAAAATTGTAAGAATAAATTATATATTTGTCAAGTTGCATAGTTTCTTAAGATAAAGGAATATAAAAAAAACACCTCTTAATTGTTACCTTACTTACTTAAAGAAAACATGTAAAAATTTGAACGCAGCGGGACTCGAACCCACGCCCTCTTGCGAACCATGAAGAGGGCGTGGGTTCGAGTCCCGCTGCGTTCAAATTTTATATGTTTTCTTTAAGTATTTTTTCTATCCTCAGTGTGGATTAACACTTTAAAAAAATCATAAAAAAAATGTTACCTTACTTGTTAATTTTACTTAAGAAATTGAAAATCTTTTGTCAGTACGTCACTATAATTTTATTTTATCTTCACGCTTTATACCGCATATGGCGGGGTAAGCAGAGAGAACCGCAGGAACCGTGGGGACCTAGTGTTAAGACACTGTTCCCCACTATCCACCTTTCGAGACATTGTGTGTTGAATGGCAGAACTCAACGCCGCGCTTGCTTAGTTGCCATAGAGAAGAAAATGTAAATGATCCATCCTCCCTGAGTGGGAATCGAACCCACAAACTGTCGCGTTTACAGGCACAGTGCGACGGTTCTCATTATAATACTATTATGTATAATAAACTAATTATGAATGAAGCAATCTAAAAACGACAATATAAAAATATCCATTTATTCTATAATAATTTTTTTATTTATAATTAATGTATAAATACACTCGTCTATTTCAAGAAATGAAAAAAAAATTAAATACGTCCATATACACACACAGTCACAAGTTTTAGTTTAAGTAATAGTATCATAATAGAAAGCTTTTACTATTTGTTTAATACATATTGTTGTTATAATAATATTTTTAGTTTTGTTAGTCCTCGTTTTTACGTAAGAGTTAGTACCTAATACCATTTTGTGATATTATAAGAGATTGTTTTTGTTAATAAATATGATGGGTTGTTGGTTCATTTATTTTTCATTTCTGATGGAAATCCACGTGGCTTAGTGAGTACATTAAAAGAAATATCGATATAATAGGAAACCTAGTGTTAAGACACACCGTTCTCTGCTTTCTGTCTAATCTGTTATGCATATCGTGTTATTTTTTATAATTTTTAGTGCTAATCTACACTGAAGATGGAAAAAAATAAAAAAAATTGAACGAAGGGAGATTTGAACCGCGTCCTCTTGCAAATGGTGTAAATTGTTGTTTCCTTTAAGCATTTTTTGCATGATATAGTGCTACTAGAGAACTACTAGGAAGTCAGTATAGTGCTACTAGGAAGTGCTAATAATTCATTTTTCCGAGTGGGATTTCGACCCTCTATTGACACATTGACGACTATGTGCCATTGCGCCTCGATGGCTTATAAATCTCGAAGCTTGTTTAATAAATGTTTTAAATAAACTGTTTATGATTCTAAAAATGGATGTATTTTTTAAAATATTTCGAGCGCTATCATTTTATATCTAATATTTCTATGTTGATGTTAAATACCAAGATTTTTAAGCTGTATAAATCTAAACTACATAAAATATCCTCTACCTTTATTTTGCTTACAGCAGTGGAACAGTATTAAGACACTCCGTTGCCCACTTTCCTTACAATAAATAACACAATAAATGAAAATATTATATTCTTCGAATTGAAATCAAACCCACAAATTTCGCGTTCACAGTCAGATATTGTACAATAACGGCGTGTATTAATTTATAATATATAAATAAAAATCAGCGACATCATAAAATAATTTTCAAAATGACACTTCAGTATACATAATTGACACGGCGTCGACGTTCATTTCCCGCGCATTTCCGCGCCGCCATATTTGACATAACGGGTCAGTACTAAGTATTGAGTCGCAAAATTTAATTGAACAACGCATCAACATTGAAAACGAGTTTCGTGCCATTTTACTTTAATTAGCGTCCCGATACTGGATTTATTTTAAGAATATTTTACATAATTTCATATGAAACGTCAATAACATGTGAATTTTATGTTTGAAATGTCAAAAGTGTATTTTCATACGGTTTTAAGTGCTTGCCTTCGTGTAAGATTAAAAAAAAACAAATAAGATACGATTTTAGCTGCGAAAGGTATATTTTTTGTAAATTACATGTCAGGTGTTATTTTTATTTATAATGAAATAAAAAAATATATGAAAACTTTTTAAATATTCTTTATTAACTGCTTTGCAAAGTGACTGTTAGGCTAGTAGAGGCTTGGATCCCAAAAAATACATACATTAGTATTTTACTGTAGGAAATTTTAATAAAAAATCTATTAATATTTTATTTTATAAATAGATTGCCAGTTGCTTGATCTTCATAAGTCATAACAATACTAAGTACTTTAGTTTGCATAAATTGGGATAAGATGGTCGCATGCGAGCTGTTTAAATAACTAAAAGCATACTTTAACTATTCTATATACTGTAAAGTTTCACTGTGCACCGTAGACGCCATCTTCTGAATCGCAAGTCTTGCGTCCTCTACTGGAAACTTAGCGCTGCATTCAAAAATCGCCGCCATTTCCTCTTCGAGAAAATTTGTTAAATAATCCAAAGATCGTGTTGCTCTAACAGCGTAGTACAATTGCTTATATTCCACTGGTCTTTTTTCTAATTTCGCTTCAATAATATAGCTATAAACCGTTGGATATTCCCATATGGCTAAGATAACAGGTGCACCAACTAAAGAATAAGAGTATGGATGTGTATAAAAGTCTTTAATGTCAAGATAAAGTTGCCAAATAATTGCCAAGTGTCCGCCAAGGATGTAGGCGTCTCTTTCCAAACTTTGACTCTTATTTGCTAATTTCATGGCAGCTTGGCAACCCTTGCCGAGCAAACTGCCAGACGTTAGCATTGTCCGCAAAAGCCATTCGTTCTTTCCTTGGCCGAGAAAATCATTTGTGCCAAGCGTGCCAAGATTATTTTCTTTCTCCCATACGTAATTTTGAACGTCATTAGTTGCTGAAATTTTTATAATAAATAATAATTTTATAATGTATGTAGGCTATTGAAGTACCATCATCAAGGTATCCAAGAAAATTTGTTATTTCCAATCACATCCCACTATTTAAATAATATTTTAAACTGTATATTTTATATGTTATACCTTAAAATACTTTATAATAAAATACTTTTTTTTACCTGTGGGCCTGCTTGGCAAAGGATTGTTATCATCATCGTGATCCCCTATAAATTCTCCTTCCACTAGATCTCTGAGTCCAGTCGAGATTAGCTCTGTTACTTCGTTGTTATACAAACCTCCCAAATTCTTTAAACAGCTCGCAAGGAGATAGTCACCTAGAATGTAAAGAACATTAATGGAACCTATTTGATGATTGTAAATTATTGTGACCTGGAATACACTTGGTAGGCCACAACCTAACATCTCTCAAATGTAAAAATTGTGAAACTATTAGGTATATCGTATATACATAGGTTATCTTCCTATTTAAGCTTGTAATGTTCTTTTCCGAAGATCGTTGTGGTGCAGAGAAATAGGGTCTGCCTGTATACACGACGGCTCTGAATTCAACACGCAATACCTCAAAAGAACTAGAAAGTGGGGAACGGAGTGCCTTAACACTAGGTTTCCCTCTGCGTAACCTGCTATATGCGGGATGAAGCGTGAAAATGTCACAAATTATTCTTTACTCCAAAAAAACAAAAGCAAAACAAAGTACCGGTAAGCAAAACAATTTTATTGCCATACAGCAGATCTTTGTATTTGTCGCCATGTTTCTCTTTCTCTTTTAAATTCACCATAGTTTTATGGATCATGTGGCCCGTTTTTTTCATTTCCACGATCTCAGCGAGCGCTCTCTGACTATGAAGTATACCAGAGGTATGTTTGTCTACTGTATAATCTTGGGAGTTGAAACCTGCCGCTTTAGACACCAAAAGGATAATCAGACCCACCGATTGAAGATTGCTTTTGGAACCAATTAGCAAATTCTTTGCCGATTTTAGTAGGGGATGATTCGTGCCGACCTTAAATATAATATTGTTTAAGCATTTAAAACATTTAAAAACACAAAATAGCCAAAATAAATGGATCTAAGTATTTTCGATATTTTTTTTATAGCTGCACGCTTTATCCCGCACATGGCAGGGAAGGCAGAGGGAACTGCAGGAACCATATGAACCTAGTGTTAAGACACTCCGTTGCTTAGTCCCTGCCTTCTCCGTCCCTGCTTTTCGATAATATTTTGTATAAAAATATTTAAATAAAAATTTTACGCTTTTTTTTAATATTTGAGCATTAGATAAAAAAATAACCGAATTTATTATATTTATAATTTTTAACTATAGCCGTGGGTGTCATTTTCACGATCAAGAGTCGTTGAAGCACAATAAATATTCTTTATTGCATAAAAGCAATAAAAAGAAATTTTACATACCAAAAGAGTGTTTACAACGGCGAGCTTATCTCTAAAAGAAATCTCTTCCAGCCAACCAGTGGAAATGAATAAATTCCAAACAACGGGATTGATTGCAATGCAACAAATAATATGAAACAAAATATATATAAAAAATCATAAAATAGTACATATATACATACATATCACTATACTTATAAATACATGTATAAATATACATACATACACATATACACATACATATACATATTCACATACATACAGACACAAATATATTCATACAATATTTTTATATAAAAAAAATAATAATATAAAAATAAATATAGAAACTAAAGAAGAACTATGAACTGCGTCTAAGTCAGCTGTTCTCAATAGCGATCCTATATTTAAAATTTTATTTCCTAACCTTATGATGATAAATAACTGTTTTTTAGTTGTATTGCTTTACCCAATCAAACAATAAAATATTCCTTATAAATCATATGAATACAAATAACAATTGAAAGTAAACTTCTATAAATGAAAAAAGTACATAATAAGTGTAAAATGTTACCAATTTCCTAAGGTGTATAGCAGTGCTAGCTATCTCGTCGTTAAAAAGCCATCGCAGGTTCAGAAAGGAAGTAGGGTAACCCACTATTTGCTCAGCTTCCGTCAAAACGTCGCGCCAGTCCAGCTCATTATTCTTGGCTATATTAGAATTGCATCGGGAACATCTTAAAATTGCATTAAATTATGTATGAAACTCTAATAATCCTGTTTTTATGCATTTTATTTTATCGCAAATGCTGGAGAAGGCACTCCCTAAACCTTAAAGACAAGTCACTCCACTCAGCATTTCTTTTTTGACATACAAAAAAGAACTAATTCGGTTTTGGACAAACTACAAGACTCCACACTTATTTTTATTCTTATTTTTTTGCTTTGGTAAGACAGTGCTGGTCTTTTTATATGGGAGATACAGTAGCTAAAAATAGTCGATATACAAGAAATTACATAGAAAGTAACTAGAATATCCATCTCTACTATCACTATCAGGGTAGACAGGCACCATAGGGACATAATGTTAAAACACTCCGTTCCCTGATTTCTACCTTTTTCGATGCATTGTGTGTTGAATTGCGGAACTCAACGCCGCGCTTTGCTTACTTGTCAGAGCGAAGAAAATGGAAATGAAAAAATCCATCATCCACAAGTGGGAATCGAACCCACAAACCATCACGTATATATAGACAGGCGTATGGTATCTTATAACTGGAGTTTCTATGTATACATAATTATTTTTTTTAAACCAACAACTTTACCTTAGCACAGAAACTGAATTTAATATGTTACTGTTCAAAAATTTTACACGATTGCAAAGCATCGTAATAATATAGTGTGAATTCAAAAATCTAATTTAACATCTGTCATTTATGATAGATTATAATATACAGAATATATAGTTATAAATAATACTTATGGAAATCTGGATTAATATAGAACCTCTTTTATGGTATCATATAAAAATATGTTCAGTATTTAAGTTCGATATAAATTTTGATTTATAAAATTGTTATAATTTATCATTTATTATTTTTATTGAACTCCCTTAAGTATCTCACTTAGTATTTTCAGTAAAAAAAAAACGAATCTGATTAGACAACATTGAAGGGATGGGTGGGTTTGGTTTGTACTTCCGTCAACAATTATACAAATTCTAAATAACTTTACAAATTTTATTGCACTTATATTGGTAAATTTTTAAGTAAGACATTAGTTTACTATACTTTATATATATATATATATATATATATATATATATATATATATATATAATATATATATATATATATATATATATATATATATATATATATATATATATATATATATATATATATATATATATATATATATATATATATATATATATATATATATATATATATATATATATATATATATATATATATATATATATATATATATATATATATATATATATATATATATATATATATATATATATATATATATCTATATTTTTTGAGCTTCACGCTTTTATCTTTATAAAGGAAACTGCAGGAGCCGTGGAACCTAGTGCTAAGACACTCCGTTAGTTCCCGCTTTCTCAGTCCCCGCTTTCCGCCTTTTTTCGAGGCGTTACGTGTTGAGTGGCGTAACTCAAAGAAGCGCTTTGCCTAGTTGCCAGAGCGAAGAAAATGGAAATAGAAAAATCTATCTTCCCCGACTGGAAATTGAACCCAGAAACAGTCGCGTTACAGGCATAGGTTGCGCCTTCACCCCACGACGGTCGTCAAACACTCATATATAAATTATTCTATATAAGATTAAAGTATTTTTTTAAAGTACTAAACTATTTTACTATGACGTTACGATGATTCCAAGCTAGCGAGACCTCAGTACAAAGTATACCTAAGTGCTTAGGTACATTTAACGTCAACTCGTTAGCCCGCCGCCCCCTACCGGGCACGTGATAGAAAACATTGTCCGTGTAAAATATAACCACTTCTTTGAATATGTTTCCACATTTTATAGAAGTATATAAAGTTTATGCTTAACTTGAATTTATATTTATTAAAATATTTTAGTATGTAGTCGTAGCGCTGTGTATAAGCGCGACAGTATTTTTTTTAGCTTCACGCTTTATCCCGCACATGGCAGGGTAGGCAGAGGGAACTGCAGGGACCTTGGGAACCTAGCCTTAAGACACTCCGTTGCTTAGTCCCTGCTTTCTCCGTCCCCGCTTTCCGCCTTTTTCGAGATATTGCGTGTTGAGTGGCGGAACTCAACGCCGCGCTTTGCCTAGCTAGTCAGAGCGAAGAAAATGGAAATAGAAAAATCCATCTTCCCCGACTAGGGATCGAACCCAGAAACCGTCACGCTACAGGCAGATGTTGCGCTTCTGCGCCACGACGGTCCTCAAATGTGACAATGAGTACCGAAAATCAACATGAAATACATTGCATTCTAGTAGAAAAGGAGAAACTGAGTGTATTAAACCTTCTTTCCAACAACTATGGAGACGAAGAAGAAATAAAGCCATGAGTTGTACTACTATGCCTGGCGATAGATAGTTCAAGCTTTAAATCATTAATATTGTTATTAAAGTATTGTAATGGATTTTAACAGGCCATTTAATAAAATGTATGCTAAAACTAACTTTTATGTAAACAATTTAATAAGAAAATCGACTTTATAATAACATAAATTAATTGCACTGCGCAAGCGCATCCCTTGTTATCATTTCCGTTGACATTTCACATTGCTATTGAATTCTTCGTAATCATAATTTAACACAAACAAGTCGACCCTAATTGTTTACGCTCAACAATTTGAATTGTCTTGTGTGGGGAACATATAACGTTTTTAACCAAAGGTCAACTTAAATTGTATAATTTTATTAATGTCAACCGCCACGCGTAATGGCGCTAGGACGAAACAGTCACGGATTCAAATTAAAAATACAAGTCTTGTTCATAATATATAAGGTAATAGAGTTTAGCCACACTCTTATAACTACAATGGCCGTTCAAAAGAATTTTGTTTTATATTTATAATATATTTTTTATTGCATTATGAAAAATATGTAGGATACAGATATACAGTAATATAGTTTTTACTGGCAAACCACTGGTTCAAACGTTATCTTCTATTTTTTTTTTAAAAAAAATAGAATCAGACGGTCAGATGGGGCTAGCTCTGTACGTAATTGTAGTCTGGACCCTATTGGTCTAGAATTAGCAATTTAAGTGAACGCGTGAATACGATCACAAATTACATTAATAAGTTATAATATTTATTTAATAACCTTTACCCCTAGTGGAGTAATCAGAGAGAACAGAGTGCCAAACTCTATGGACCTTACAATATCTTTCGTCTCTCTCTACTGACAATAACCTCAACATATGTATATTCCGGAGGTCCTTATGCTTTTTACAGGACTTGCCTCTAGTATCTTCGCAACAGCGTTCTTGTAGATTTACAAGTTTGCAGACAAAAATTATGCCTAAAATGCATTTTACTAATGGTAATAAAACGCTGTAGTTTGCTTTGGATTTTTGCTGGAAGTAAAAATTAACTGAAATTTACCCATTCTACTGGTTGGAAGGCTTTGTAACACCACCAAATTTTAAAGTCCATTCAAGGAAACCAATATATTTTACTAATATAATACTAGTTTTACTTTTGAAGATATAGGCAGTGTTATCACGTAGCTAGGTAGATACCTACCTTGATAGTTAGATACCTACTTAAATAGGTAGGTTAGGTTACATTAGCCTACCTACCTTACAGTATACTTCGAATACCCATAAAAACGAAACGGATACCTTATACTAACAATATTAACAGTAATTGCAAACGAGATTACTGAATTATTAGTAATCTAAGTAAATATTCGCATAATTATCTGCGATCAAGTTAGAATGTTCCCAATAACATTTCAATTGCTGAAGTTAACAGCCATTGCGTCGGACATGCGGACATTATTATGTACTAGAATGTTACGTTTCTAGATATCTTATTTAACGACTTTGACATTTTGTTAGCCAGTGTTTATTGGAATGGTTATTAATATACTGCTCTATAGGTACCTTCAAGTCAAAGAAGGCATCTAATATTAGCTTGTATTATTTACACGGGCACCAGTTCAAAAAGATTTCATTATGTACAAAATGAAGCTACTATATATTATATTCTATATTTTAACCTTATATAGGTCAAATTAATTTAATAACCAAGTAACTCATTGTAGTTAAACTAACTATATGGTTTAATTTCTATAAATTGACAGTTTACGAATATTTTACTCTACAAATATGAGTTACTAATTTTTACTGGTGATAATGCGAGCGTTAAAATATTCTATATGTGTACCATAACACGTATTTTTTCTTCGGGTCGTCTTAACATTTTCATGTTTTACTTTTTTTTCTCTCTCTCTGTCTCTTTATATATATATATATATATATATATATATATATATATATATATATATATATATATATATATATATATATATATATATATATATATATATATATATATATATATATATATATATATATATATATATATATATATATATATATATATATATATATATATATATATATATATATATATATATATATATATATATATATATATATATATATATATATATATATATATATATATATATATATATATATATATATATATATATATATATATATATATATACATATATATATATATATATATATATATATATATATATATATATATACATACATATGTACTTAAGAAACTGATATGTCGTCAACGTGTTTTTAAGAAAAATAATAAGTACAGTCGCAAAATTATTACGAAAGTTACAAGGATTTACGCTATTGAGGAACCCCAAAAACAAAACAATTATATTTAACATACACTTATATAGTTTTAACGTAATTATAAAGTAAATTTAACCCTTTAATCGGAATGTGATTAAACACCCAAATTCAAAAAACTCGTAAAACGAGAACCTACAAATAACAATTGTAGATAATTTAAAAGTATAGCAAGAATCCTTTAAGTCTTCGGGGGTTGCAATTAAAAAACACGTACGCTATCATTAGCCAAGCGTTCCAACTTTCATAATTATAAAGGTATAACAGTGCAGTGGAATGGAGATAGCGAACGATTTAATTTTATAATTATGGTGAGAAATTAATTGGTCGAATTGGAAGATTTGATCCTTTAAAATCCAGGTGCGTCTGGATGATCGAACGTTTCTCGTTTTAAATCTATTTGATTACTTGCGTATGATATTAATAATTTTTAAAATATATATATTTTAAGTTTTCTAACATTATACATATTTAAATGACTTTATTTAAAAATAAAATATGTATACATATTAATTAAATTAAGGTGTATCATGCTTCAGTACACTAACTGTCATCTTTATATACTTCAATTACAAGAATATAGATTAAAAATTCTTCTGACCACGACATGCTTTTAATACATAATTTAATTTATTTTTAAAATATATGCTTACAATATATGTTTTTAACAAAATACGAAATAATTAAATTTTAAATTAATTTATATAAATTTTAAATTAATTTATATAAATTATCCTTTGTTATGAAGAAACATAATTTTTATTAAACAAATAAACTAAGCATCGTAGCCTATTGATTACTCGTGCGGTGTAACATGGTGGTCAGCGCCATGGGGTTCCATGCTTTGCTTTAATGTAAGTTGTAAAATATATACTTTATAGCCATAGTTCAGAATTCGTTTAGTTATATTCGCATTTAAAATCTAATTTGTGATATTAAAATATTTTAACTAATTGTGCTAAGCCTTAATGCTAATATCGCCGCGTAATTGCAACGTTAAATAAAATAGAAATAAATTTAAAATATAATTTGTTTAATATCATGTCATAAAATAATTTAGGAAGTAAAATAGCAATCTTTTCTTATCTGTGGTGTTATTTTATTATCTTTATAAATAGACTAAGCGCATAATTAACTTCGTAAATTAATATGATTATGTCATATATTAAAAAAAAAAGTCAATTACCAAGTATCACATCGCCCTTCGTGGTCAAATGTAAATAACGAAGTGTTGTGTATGACATATAGATTAAAAATATTATTATAAATTTATCACGCCTTTAATAAGTTTCATCGAGTAATGGACTATCCATCACTAAAATATATTTTCGTCTGAGCTAGTATTTTCTAATATTAACAAATACAAAGGTAGTTTTAAAATATTATTTATTTGCTTTACACTTTATCTTGGATATAGCAGGGTAGGCAGAAATAACCGCAGAGACCGATGGAACCTAATGTTAAGTCACTCCGCTCTCCGTTTTTCGTTCCTCTTTTTGAGGAATTGCTTGTTGATTGGCTAAACACAATGTTTTTTCTATATATTATAAGAAGGCAAATGAGCAGAAAGGCCACCTGATGTTAAGTGAACACCCTCGCCCATTGACATCAACTCTGGGAGGATGTGGATGCGTTGCCAACTAAATACCCAGACAAACCCTCCTGTTATGGGCCTCTGGAACTCTCACTCACCTGTCGAAACTCAGCAGCATTAAGCTTACTTAGTTAACAGAACTAAAAAATGGAATTGAAATACTTCCTTCTCTCCGAGTGAGAATCGAACCCACAAACCATCGCGTTTACAACGTTCTTCTTTGTAATATTGTTACATAAATATATGAACACTGTATTTAAAGTATATAGCAACATATAGCTTTTCATAACTTTTAAATATGTACATACATGTTGTAAAACTTAAATTGTATAAGATCATTATTTTATAAGTAACTAACGAGTTGCCCATTTTAAATAATAACATTTTCTACTTAACTAACCCATTGTTTTAATAGACATTGTACATTTTATGATTTTCAAATTAACCTATACGTACTAACGTACGTGCTCATTACAATAAACTATTTATGGCTTAACAATTTAATTATACTTTTTATATTTTTAATTTTTTTATTATTATTTTTTTTAATATTATTCAATATTTGTTTTTAATTTTTTTATTTTTAATCTACAAATTTATGCAAATCATTATTAATCTGTTACTGTCAAATAGGACACAGATGAAATTAAATTTCATCTCATTCATCATCATCATTTCATTAGGACACAGAAGAAGAAATCTAAAGTTTGATATGTAGGCCTATCCCAGGAAATGAAATGCAATATTTTGTACTATATAAATAAAATGGCGGGCCATGTATTTGTTATATATAATAAAATTAAAACATTTAAATAACAACGCTCATCAACAAGCAATCAACTTTTTTTATACAATAAAACATATATTTTTTAACATAACACGAACTAATCGAAATTAGATCGTTATCAGAAACGAATTTAACAATCAAAAGATTACATATTTGCATTTAACACATAGCTCTGGACACCATCATTCATACATTTTATAGCATATACATAATTTAAAAACGAAATGAATCGGTCGATTTATGAACAACCAGTAGGCGAAGGCCCCGCCCAGCTATTATAACAACATTTTTCTTTAACCCGTAATATTTGACCGGTACTGGAGGAAACGACATAAAGTGAACGCGGCCTGCACTTTTAAATTAGGTGTAAAAAAAGCTATCGATCGAGTCGACAAATTATAGTTCAGTTTTGATGCGGCCATATTTTGTAAAAAGCTTTAAGGTGTTTTAAAGCTTTGTAAGTTGAATTTGAGTGTTATGTAATGGTTTTCAATTTTATATATACATATATGTATATTATTTTGGCATAGTTGAAAAAATATCGATCGAGTGCAAGTTGTAGTCGGAGACTGTGCCTATTGAAGATATTAGGACGGACAAGAAAGTTTTATAGGGTTTCCGCTTTTTTGGTCTTCATGAACGAAATTGAAAATATTAGCATAACTTAAAATATTTTAACTTACGTCATATAAATATAAAAATTGATTCGATTCTGTCTTTTACATATTATATTTATATCAATTAAAGCTATAATAAATTAAAAGTAACAAATAAAGCATAGTGTAACGAATCCATCTATTCTAAAAGGCTATTGACTGCATGTAACTACACGGTCTCGTACGTGAGAACAGGCCCTAAAACTTTGATCGGACATTCATCCGAGCTTCAATGCAATCCGCATAACTTAAACCAGTTGTACTTAACATTTTACTAAACGGAACACAAGTTCTAGCCGTATGAAGCTTTGTATCTATATTTCTTGAAATAATCGTTTATTTGTATAATATTATTACATGGAATGTATAGACATGACTATTGTCGACCAAATTCAAAATATTATGGTAATTGGATCCCTTTTTAAATAAGATGGCTGGCAACTAAGCAAGCGCGGCGTTGAGTTCCGCCACTTAACACGTAATGCCGCTAAAGATGGAAAGCAGGAAATGTGGACATTAGATTTCCACGGTTCCTGCGGTTTCCTCTGCCTACCCTGCTATATACAGGATAAAATCGTATTACAGAAGAAAAAGAATAAGAAACCATTGCGGTTCATTTTTGCCAGGAACGCAATTCCTTATTTAATCACGAAAGACTGGAAATAAAGATTATTCCTTCCCGCGAATGGACATCAAAACAACAACCGTTATAATAAAAACTCCATGAACTAATACCTTGCTAAAGTAACTAAGTAGGGCGATATACTTATGTATAAATTAAGTATCTATTTTAATAATATCATTTACAGTATTATTCCACACTAAAGATAAAAAAATATTTTTCAGAAAAGCTTAAAAAAAAAGAATTAACCTGCGTTCAATTCCTATCCAACTAACTTTCTTTCATTTTAAATTTTAACGAAATCTCTCTCTCTCTCTCTCTCTTATTTTTAGTTATTAATTTAAAGAGAAAACAATGTACCAAAAGAAAAAAAAAACATTTAAAAACACACAAATAAGGTTCTACACCTCTGCCTAGAGCACTTAACATTCGCACCCGACATTCCCACGCTAGGTCTGCTCCTACAAACTTTATTGGACGCTCAGGTGACTGGCTCTGGCCTACATAGATAACTCTTGTTACCACTGATGTTTGCATTTACGTATCTAACCTTTTGCGCTGATCTTTAAGTGAGCATGGCGTAAATTTGATAATAAAGAATTGACGCTTCTCTTTAGAATGAAAAGGTTTCGTTCAATTTAATAGTACTTCGCACTAATGGCCTAAAAAGTGGGTGCGTAAATTAATCTCGCTAATAGATTACGTTAGTCACTTAAGAACTATGCAATTTCAATGTATGTATATTGTGTCGCTTGATTTAATGGCAGTTATACAGATTATAAATGTTTATTAAATATAAGTAGTTATATATATAGTGGTAAGCGGAGTGTCTCAACACTAGGTTTGCTTTAAATAACCTTCTATCGAGAAAAGAGTGTGGAACTGAATATGTTTCATATCAGTCGTATAAAAACACTCAAGTAGTACTTACTCTTTTAGCTTCACCACTTAGTTAAGCCGTTTCCGCCTTTTCGAGGCTTTGCGTGTTTAGTGGCGGAACTCAACTCTTGCTTTGCCCAGTTATCAGTGCGAAAAAAATCGAAATAAAAAATCTATTTTCATCGAATGGGAATCGAACCCACAAACCGTTGCGTTTACAGGCAGCCCCGACTGTCCTTTTAGTTCATTAATTATTGATCAATTTCGATAATATCTTAAATGTTTATTTATTCTTATTAATTAGTCAGGTACTCCGACTTATCGAATTTAGTGCAGATTTTGTTGTTTTATAATACGCTAAGAGGCAATGAATATCAATTTTTATGTGATGTAAAGCGTATAAGTTATATCGATATTTTTGTTTTTACCTTATCTTTTTAGCGTTTCCCGCCAAAAAATGTGACGTTTAATTCGCAAAAACATCGGTTTAAAAGGTGAAATAATATATTCGTTTCTTATCTTTCGACATCTACGCCATTTTGTGTGGTAAGAAAGACAATTATCGTTTATTATAATTTAAAAGTTATTATGTATTTAATTTTCCAATTATTTTTAAATTTTACTTGTAATTTTATGTAACGACTAGCTTTTAGTTGTAAGAGTTGTGTATCACGGAGCTAAGCTAGAGTTTCAGTGTAAAAAGTGCCATTTTTTATAATGAAACTACGAAGTTATGTCAATTGTTTTATTTTCATGCCACAGTTAGTAAAGAACTAATAATCACTTCACGCTTTATTCCGCACATAGCAGGGTAGACAGAGGGAACTGCAGGAACGATACGAACCTAGGGTTAAGACACTCCGTGTTTAGTCCCTGCTTTCTCAGGTCCCCGATTTCCGCCTTTTTCGAGGCTTTGCGTGTTGAGTGGCGGAACTCAACGCCACGCTTTGCCTATTTTCTAGAGCGAAGAAAATGGAAATAGAAAAATCCATCTTCCCCGAGTGGAAATCTGGATGGCGCCTCTGCGCCTCGACGGTCCTTTAGAACTCTAATAAGAACTAGTAATTTTATACAATTTATTGAATTCTTTTCAAATAATCAAAAACAATATGGCAATTGTGCTAATGTTAAATTTTACATTTAAAAGAATATTATTTTATGTTGAAATATATATCACAAAAAGGAGATTATATTACAAGAAACTTATACTTCTTTCAATAATTAAACAATAATATCAGCTGCTGCTGCAATATTTTCTTAATAAAATCATCATAAGCGAGGGACGTAGTGTCTTAACACTAGATTTGAGGATAGATGTCGAGGTGCAGAGGCGCGGCGTCTGCCTATAAACAGCGGTCTGTGGGTTCGATTCCCACTTGGAGAACATATTCAAGTTACAATATAAACAGTGGCTGACGAACAACAAGAACAAAAAACAGAGATATGAAAAAATACTTAAAGAAAACATATAAAAATTTGAATGAATTTTTTTCTATCCTCAGTGTGGATTAACACTTTAAAAATCATAAAAACAGAGATATGGCCTTTAATAAAAAATAACAATCTACTCTATATTTGCCACTTTAGAACTTGAAAGAAAACCTTAAAACAATGGTCATAAACAAAGTCTTTTGTTTAATTTAAAATTATTGTAAGATAGTTCTACCAATATATTATTTTATAATGATTTTGAAATTGATATTGAGCTGGAGTTGAGTTTCCTGGCTTTTCTCAGTATCAGTTCTACTTCATTTTACAATACAAAGTGCTTATGAAAGTGTATTTGAATTAGAGTGCAGTGTCTGCCTGTAAACGTGACGGTTTGTGGGTTCGATTCCCATGTGAAGAGGATGGATTATTTTATTTTCATTTTCTTCGCTCTGGCAACTAAGTAAGCGTGGCGTTAAGTAAATACCGCCTCTCAACACGCAATGCCTCCTCAATTCGGAAAGCAGGAAGCGAAGTGTCTTAACACTACCCTGTTCTTGCGATCTCTGCCTTCCCTCTGCCTACCCTGTTATATGCGGGATAAAGCCTAAAACAAAAATAAATATTTTCAATTTAAATTTACCTGCATTACCCATTACAAAATTGTTTAAAGTAAATAAGTTATCACACCATCTAAGGTCCCCATACAGATACAAGGTGAGCATTCGAAAGGCGTAAAGGCACAGTTGCCGTCGACGTTTTAATTGGCGGCAAAATGGTCACTTAAACCGTATTCAATTACTGTTATCTACAACACATCTCATTTACATATCTACATTCGACTATAAGTAAATTGCACGCTGTTGTTGTTTTTTTATTTAAATTAAATAAATAAATTAAATAAAAAGGTTCACTCTTTAACCCACTTTTAAAACGGTAATCGCAGAAAACCTAGTGTTAAGACACTTTCTAGAATTTCTAGTAATTGTGAGTTTAATGGCGGAACTCAATGCTAAGTTTTGTCTTATGTGAGAATCGATCCCACAACCGTCGCGGTTACATTCAGAGACTGTGCCGCTGCGCCACGACGACCATTTTTATTCATTTGATATTTTCATTTGAAATTATATTTTATGGTTATATAACATCTTGGTTTAAAATGTTGTGATTAAGTATATCAATAACTGTCGGTATTTCTTCTTCTCTCTATCTATAGCGTTTCGAGAGTGCCAGTTGAACATACTTCACTTCACCAATGTTACGTTGAAAGGAGTACACACAAAGGAAAATGTACGGTTAAAAAAGAGACAACATTACACGATTGAAGAACGCCAGTTTAATTATCGATACATATTATTAGGAGTAACACCATCGTGGTGCAGTAGAGTGCATTATCTGTGCATAAGATGGTTGTAGGTTAGTCCTTACTTAAAGAATAGTAAAAGAATGGTGGCGGGCTCCATTATTTTACATGCAATATTTTTAAATGGACGTTGATATTTTTACGTAGATAGCTTCATGCCTAGAGGGTAGTCAGAGAGAAATGAGCGCCATGCTCTGCGATTACTGCATACCTCTTACGCCTCGTCCGGTCAATAGCCTCTTCATATACGCTCTCCTCATGCTTTTCACGTGACCTTCCTCCAGTATCTTTGATACTGTGTTTTCCAAAGTCAACCGAGGTTTTCCCTTACCTAGAGAGTTATTTACCACTCACTTTTGCTTCATATATCATTTTTACCATTCTTTCATCACTTATTCTTTTGACGTGCCCAAACTACTTAGGTAGATATTGTGAAGTAGCCACATAAGTCACTCAAGATGGTTTAAAAAACAATGTACCTATTTGATATATTACAGGTAGTTCCTGCATTGACAGTCAGAAAAAAAGTATAAGTATTCATTAAAAGCAACATTTACAGAAACTTACATTTAAATATGCAATTTCGAAGTTGATTCCTACTCGTTGTTGCTAAATAGAGCAAAAATGACGTCGCGGAATCGCCATCAGCGGCGACGTTTAAATGCGGCGGCTCTTTTACGTCCGCCATTTGCATCCGAGATCGCGTCGATCCGCCATCTTGTTTTTTTTTATCAATGCGTTTCTACTGTTAAGTGTTGAGCACACCGGTGTGATTCTCACTTAAATAGATAGATGAGGCGTTTAGCTATATATTTCTGTTCAAAAATATAAATGAGTGTAAAATTATATGTTTATATTGGATTAAAGTAGGTTATGGAAAGCCTTAACATAATTTACTTACACTGCTAAATAAACCAGATGTGAAAATAAAAAAACTTTAAAATCATTAAACTTACTTTTTTTATAACGTCCCGCTTTATGCCGCACATAGCAGTAGGTAGGTAGAGGATACTGCAGAAGCCGTGGGAACCTAGTGTTAAGACAGTCCGTTCCCTGCTTACCGACTTTTTCGAGGCATTGCATGTTGATTGGCGGAACTCAACGCCGCGCGTTACCTAGTTACCAGAGCGAAGAAAATTAAAGTAAAAATGTATCTTCCCCGAGTGGGACTCAAACTATCAACCGTCGCGTTTACAGGCAGACGTGACGCCTCTGCGCCACGACTGTCCTCAATTTACCTTATTTAAGAATAATATGTTAAATATTAAAAATCTTTTTTTAACAAATTAAAGGCTTGTTTTATTTTAGTATAACTTTATATTTCACATTTCTTTCTGTACACTTATTCCTATTACAATCACCTTGTGTGCCACAAACTTAAATGGAAAACAATTTATAATACGTTTTGCCGCGTATTTATATTCGGGAGCGGCATCACAAAGGTCGATTATTCAGCGTATTAGGTATATGTATTTATTTAAAACTAGTTTTTTCTCTTCATATAGGCAGATGTGGCGTAAATTTAAAATTAACTACAGTTATATTGCATTATTTGTCGCCAATTATAAAATTATAATTTTCATGAAAAATTGGCAATCGTTTAATATTAAGAAATTGCACTAAATTCTATAAAAGAAAAAAATATACTATAGAGGGATAGATTTTTTTATATATTATAAGAAAGCAAAAGAGGAGAAGGGCCACCTATTGATAAGTGAACACCCTCGCCCATAGACATCCATAAACAGAGAGAATGTGGAGGCACTACACTAGGAGGCAGAAGAAAAAAAAAAAAAAATTAACATTATGATTATTAGAGTATTTTTCTTTTACTTTGTTTACTTTATACGATTCCCATTGGCTCAAAAAAGGCCATCTTGTTACATATAGTTATAAATATATATAGCAAAGTGAATAGACTAAAAAGGACACCTTGTTTGATTGTAACGATGAAATATTGACGCCAAAAAAGAAATATTCACATTATATATAACAGTTCTAATAAATTTTACCCACTAACTTTTAATTTTTAACCTACTTTATTAATGAACATTTTTGGTGGACACACAATTATGGGCAAGTACTATTTGTCCATCAATGATCAAATCGACTTCCACTGGCTGAAGTATGGCTTTCGCTTATTTAATGACTTTTTTTATTGAAAATGTTTAACAAAATGTAAATAGTTAATTTCTAAGGTTAGAACATCCCACCCATCCTCCCTTTCCTATGTATGAAAATATTTCGTATTAGAACAAGATCTTCTACCCAGCATTACCCTGGCCTATTGCCAGGGTCTGCTTTCAGGCTTAATCGACTCCACTTTGGCATTAGCAGTGATTAGTTCATAGCAATACAGAAGTTATTTGATAACAAGATAAGTAAATTAAAAGATGAAAATTAAAAAATATTTATTAACTAAATATAACATTTTACATGTTATAAATTGTATACAATTGATGTGTAATTATGAATTAGAAATGATGGATAAATCAGAAATATTACAAAATATCTTACATCTAAATTTAGAGCTACTGTCATATAACACTAGAGTATTGTTTAACTATATCTCTATAGAATTGGAATATCAGGTCACTGGCGAGACGACACCTAGCTAAGGCTTCTTCATATGTGTCTTCACTAAAGCTTCCTTGTGTAAATCCTGGAAATAAAAAATAATGTAATGAGGACCGTCGTGGCGCAGAGGCGTAATCGTCTGCCTGTAAACGCCACGGTTTCTGGGTTCGATTACCACTCGAGGAAGATGGATTTTTCTATTTCCATTTTCTTCGCTCTGGCAACTAGGCAAAGCGCGGCGTTGAGTTCCGCCACTCAACACGCAATGCCTCGAAAAAGGCGTAAAGCGGGGACGAAAAAAAAAACCAGGGACTAAGTAACGGAGTGTCTTAACACTAGGTTCATATGGTTCCTGCAGTTCCCTCTGTCTACCCTGCCATGTGCGGGATAAAGCGTGAAGCTATAAAAAAAAATGTTCAAATATAAATTATAATTTAGCTACAATAGTGATTAGTAGATGGTTGTAGTTTCATTTCTCTAAAGTTATGACTTTTAATCGCTTTTTAAATTCACTTCATTTTTTACTACCCATAAAAAATATTAGAAAGATCTAAACGCCATTCTATATGAGCAATACAGCATGAAATAAAACATATACTATGAAACCATGATTTTAATATATATTCAAATTTCATAGTCACCTGTTACTAAATTCTTCTCTCGGCTATCGAACACAAAATACATCAACGCTTTAGCATTTTGCACTTGCACATATGAAGGCTCTAATACTAGGTTTCCATGCTCATCCACAGCACAGCCAAGTGCCGCTACCACATGGCGCATTGCTACACCTGAATTGATGAGAGCTAAACATGCACTGTTCACTGCACATGTTAAAAGCTAAAAAATGTATAAAAAATTTATTTTATTAGTATTTAAATTGAGAGTAAAGAATAATATAAATCAATTATTATGTGTTGTTTTAAAGTTACATTACAATGATGTTATAATACAATATATGAAAAACATTTTATAAAATATGTTTATTTTTCTTGTTATTAAAAAATTTAAAATCTTTAAAAAGCTTTGTTTTTTTTTCATAATATAATGGTATCTATACTAAATATGTAAAGCATTTACCCCTCCATAATCTTCCAACTCCTGAATAGTTAGTGTTATCCCAGTTCTAGGATATAAACAACCCAAGACTGCTGTCTCACATGTCTGTCTTATAACATTTTCTTTAAATCTGAAAAACAATATGTTATTTATTTACTACCTAAATAAAAGCAAGAATTTAGAATAAATATTACACAAAGCATTTTTAACATAACTTACCTATCAGCTACTGACGGTTTGCCTCCCTTGGTACAGAAAAGAACCTCTAAAGTCGCTTTCTCTATATTCTGACTGGTTGTCTTAATATCAAGAGGTCCATTTACACTTGCTAGTACTACTGTTTCTCCTGTAATTAGATATCAATAAATAATCAATATTCGGTTTTATTTGTTTTGACGAATATGTTACGAAATATTTAAAATTGATATGTAAAGATAAAAAACTATATACATAATTATTTAGCTAAGATTATAGAAAACAGATAGTTTCTTAGTTAGAAAAATCACTTTTTGTACGAAAAATTATTGTTTGCATACCTTGGGATAAGATCGCTGATCCATCCGATTTACTAAGGAAATTAAGTTCGCATTTCATTGGTCTAATTTTAAAATCTTTAACTTCTTCAACCCCCATTTTTGTATGTTTTTTATATATTTTAATAACAATTAATAACAAGTCGCAAAAATTAAATAAATAACCTTAAAATTTGAAAATCATAACATTTGCCATTGTAAAAATATATATATTTTAGTTTTATTCTATTTTTTTTAATATTAGTTTTAAATCAACCAGTGTTAATAATTGAATATTAAATAATTGTATCTTATTTGTTAAAATCATTATTAACAAAAGTAGTACTTAATTTACAATATTGTTAATACGAAATACGTCTTATAAGTATATGTAAATGGCAACATAAATTTTTTTGTCTCGTGACACCTGACAACGACATTGACAAGAAATACGTTTTAATATGTCTCATAGCACGTATATGCAAAACGTAACGTGAAAATAAATTGATATTAAATATTTCATTAGATATAAAGTGATATTATTAACAAAACTCAAAATGAAGACCCGATTTAATACTTACGACATTGTATGCATGGTGGCCGAATTACAAAGGTATGCTTTTCTTGCAACCTTTTTTTATGATTTTCTTTGCACTTTTGTCAAATTGGTAATTGTAACAAGATAAGTAGTTTTTCCTCTTTTTAATATGAGTTCAAGTAATATTTAATACTTTATAAAATCAGTCAAATCCTTAATTATCATACCATATACATTGCACAAGTTTTATGAAATAAAGATTCAAATTTTCCTATTGCATTCTGACAATTATTTGATTTTTTAGATTGGTGGGTATGAGAGTTAACCAAGTGTATGATATAGACAATAAAACTTATGTGATTCGCCTACAGAGGTCTGAAGAGAAATCAGTTTTATTATTGGAATCTGGTAACAGATTTCACACAACTCAATTTGAATGGCCAAAAAATGTAGCTCCATCGGGATTCACTATGAAGGTATGGCATTTTTTCTTTGATCTTATAAATAACTATTTAGTGAAGTGTTGATTTCTTGAATCTCCAACATTATATGAAGCTTGCAAGAGATAGCATTATTTTTTATCTCCAGTAGAAATTTCGATTAAAATTGAAATATTTATCATGGTAAAATATAAATTTGTGATCATTATGTGTAATTTTGAAGTGCAAATTAAACTGTTTTAATAATATAAAGTTTACATTTATAATTAGGACATGTTATGCTTCTATGTATTCTTTATTACTAATACAAAGTTTTATACTTAAAATTTAAAATTTTATATTTTTAGCTTCGCAAACACCTTAAAAACAAGCGTCTTGAAAGTCTCTCCCAGCTTGGCATAGACAGAGTAGTGGATTTACAGTTTGGTAGTGGAGAAGCAGCTTACCATGTTATATTAGAATTATATGACAGGGGTAACATTGTTTTAACTGATTGTGAATGGATCATCCTAAACGTTTTGAGACCTCATGTTGAAGGTGATAAGATTAGGTAAGAGATTTATGTTTATTTTTTAGTTGTTATGAAAACGTATTGTGTTATAATAAGTACTATTTAGTTATTGTAATTAGTATTGTTTTGTATGAATATGAATTATACCTTTTATAATTTGTCTATTGTACTTGGAACGATATTAAAAAGTGTAAAATTAATGTTATTATTAATATTTATATGATATTCTTGGTTTATATATTATTATATACATCAATATTTGTAATTTTTGAAAGAAAATCTATTTTACTTTATAAAAATTGTATAGGTTTGCAGTAAAAGAGAAGTATCCACTAGATAGAGTAAAAACTAGCTATGAAGCACCAAATGCAGATGTTCTGAAGGAAATTCTTTCAAAAAGTAAGCCAGGAGATAATCTTAAGAAGATCCTTAACCCAAACTTAGGTAAGTCGAGGTATTTATTTTAGCTATATATAAATATAGTTTATAAGATTTTTTTATAATAATAAAATGAATTTATTTCAAATTTATTAAATAAAAATATATACATATTTTAAGTCTTTCAGTAAGTGACCAACAAAGGTAATACATTAAATAAATAAGTCAGTAATATTAAGCATATATAATGTGCTTAAATAACTGGTTAAAGAAATATTTCTCTAACTTCTCCCTCACTCACTGTCTCCCTGCAAATTGTGGACTAACATTTTTTTTTATTTTTAAATTATTAATCGACACTAAAGATAGAAAAATACTTAGAAAACATAAAAATTTGACTATGACGAAATTTGGTTTCAAGCATTCTGACCACTAATCTGCCGAATTTCTTATATGCTTTATAGAACTTATAAATTTTATTTTTATATTTGAACTTATACTTCACAGTTTTAAAGTATTTTTTCTAATATTTTGATTACAGAATATGGTGCTGCAGTAATAGACCATGTTCTGTTAGAGAATGGTCTGACAGGAAATTTAAAAATTTCTCAAGATCCAACCAAAGGGTTCTTTATAGAAAGAGATATAGATAAACTGGCCACAGCATTGAAACAAGCTGAAGCTTTGATTGAACAGGGCAAGAGTCAAGTGGCAAAAGTAAGACATTTTGTTTGTATATAAAATTTTGAAAATTGATGGAAATAAATAATGAATATTATTAAAAATTAAAAGAAACAAAGTGTTTTAAGTTTATTAACGAAGAAATCATGAAAAAATATTAAAAATTGAAAATATACATATTAAAGTTGTATCAGAACATCAAAAAAAAGTTACAAATATGTCATAGACTATATGGAATTCTTTTCCAGGGTTATGTTATCCAAAAAAAGGAAGAACGCCCAAACCCTGAAGGTGGTGGACCCACATTCTTCTTGACAAACCAAGATTTCCACCCAATGTTGTATTCTCAGTGTAAAAACTTGCCTTTTGCCGAATATGACACTTTTGATAGAGCCGTAGATGAATTTTATTCTGCCTTGGAAGGGCAGAAGATTGATCTAAAGGTATGTTCTAAGAAAATTTAAAGGTACTTAATTAATGACTTCATAAATATTGATAAGATATTGTTTTAAATGTATCATTATCAAATATGAATTAGTGTAAAATTCTATGACCATTTAAAAAAAATGTCCTGCTGGTACTTCTCAGGTCTGAGGCGTTAAGTTTATTTAACTGGTAGTAATGTTTTTGACGTTCAAAAAATGAATCGTAAATCCTTATTTTGAATAAAATTATTTGAATTTGATAGTATTGTGAATTAAAAGCCTACGCGTGCTACGGTACGGTACGGTTAACGATTACGATACGGTACGATTCGTTCTCTTCGTTCATAACGAAGAACGTTATATCAATATCGGCTACAGTAGCGGCTACTTGATTTTTACGTCACTGTCACTGTACACATTAAATTATGTTTTAATTTTTAATATCAATAGAATAAATCCCCATTATATATTTACAACAGGCAATCCAAGTGGAGAGGGAGGCCATGAAAAAGCTCCAGAACGTTCGAAAAGATCACGACAAGCGCATCACAGAGTTGGGGAAACTCCAGCTCGAAGACAGGAAGGCGGCTGAGCTGATATCGAGAAACGAGCAGTTGGTGGAACAAGCCAGAATGGCGATACAGGCTGCTTTGGCTAATCAGGTATTTACATTTGTTTAGAGGTAAAGTATTTATGGAATGGACAACTCTCTGTTCTCTGTTTTCCCATTTTTAATTCCAATATTTAACATATTGTATGCTTAGTGGTTGTACTTTAAAATATTGTATTGTATAATTAATAAAAAAGACTAAAAAAATATTTATCTGTGGTGTTGAAAGTTACAGATAAAATATATTTTGTACTAATATGTGTAAAAGGCCAAATTTTTTTATATTATTATAAAATACATAAATTTGTTAAAAAATTAATTACTTACTCAAAATTTAAACTATATAAATATATTATGTATTTATGCAATCCTTAACATACTATGTTAACGCTGTTTTGCGCACATGGAAGGGTAGGCAGAGGGAACCGCAGACACCATAGCAACCTAGTGATATGACACTCCATTGCTTAATCCCTGCTTTCTCCGTCCCCGCTTTCCGCCTTTTTCGAGGCATTGCATGTCGAGTGGCGGAACTCAACGCCGCGCTTTGCCTAGTTACCAGAGCGAAGAAAATAGAAATAGAAACATCCTTCTTCCCCGAGTGGGAATCGAACCCACAAAATAGCATAACTATATGAAGTCATACTTCCTTTCCAGATGTCATGGGACGATATAAAACTACTTGTTAAAACAGCTCAAGACAACAACGACCCTATCGCGTCCTCCATTAAACAACTTAAATTGAACACTAATCATATAACACTGTTACTTAAAGATCCGTATGATAATGACAGTGACAGTGATAGTGACAAAGACAGTGTTAGTGCTAGTGATAGTGCTAGTGATATATTGAAGCCTATGATGGTGGACATTGATTTGTCGTTGACTGCTTTTGCTAATGCTAGAAGGTGAGTTTTGTTATATATAAAAATTAGAATTAGTAACATTTTTATTGCATATACATATGAATGTATATGCAATAAAAATGTTACTAATTCTAATTTAAATGCAGTTTTTACCAATTGGGTTAGGGTAAACTAAACTTAAAATTTAAATTTCATTTTATTTTATTTGGTTCGTAAATAAAATGTGTTATGTAAAATATACAGAAAGCGGGAGAAGCCTGAAAGCAGGTTTTTTTTTTTACAATATTTCTTATATCGCATGTTTTAAGCAAGGACATGTTCATGTATATAGTATATAATATATATGAGTATCATCATTATATATGTTTGTGGAAGAGTTTTAATTGCGGAGTTTTACATTTGGTACCATTTAAAAGTTCTTGAAAAGGTAGATTGGTAAAAAGGAGCCGATTTTGAACGTTCAAGTTCAATTGATAATTGTTTAAACAAATTCTTCACGTTAGCCAATTGGATTTGCTTGACATTTGCGCGCGTTTTTTGTTACACTTCTAACAAAAAAGATTTAATATTTACCATCCTTAAAAGTCACACTGCGTGTTGTTTTATACTTCCAAAAAGGTGAAATTAATGTAATTGATGTTGATTATTGAATAATGATGATTATTGATCACGAATTGGTGGTGCATGAAGAACTTAAGACATTCTTCTAAAACAGAATCGAACCTGTAACTAATGTTAAGTATTTAACTTTAATATACATATTTAAAAATGGTATTTGAACGTGACTATTTTTTAAATATCCAGATATTACGACCAAAAGCGTAATGCCGCTAAAAAGCAACAAAAAACGCTCGAATCAGCGGACAAAGCGCTTAAAAGCGCTGAGCGGAAAACTAAGCAGACGCTTAAAGAAGCGCACGCGATAAGCAGCATCACTAAAGCGAGGAAGACGTATTGGTTTGAAAAGTTTTACTGGTTCATATCTTCTGATAATTTCTTGGTAAGTGTAGATTGAAATATATTTTGGAAATATTTATGCTATTTTTTAGTATATTATATTATTATGTATATATAGGATTGTCGTGGCGCAGAGGTGAAGCGTCTGTCTGTAAACGACGCGGTTTGTGGGTTCAATTCCCACTCGGGGAAAATAGATTTTTGTATTTCGATTTTCTTCGCTCTGGAAACTAAACAAAAGCGCGACGTTGAGTTCAGCCACTCAACATGCAATGCTTCGAAAAGCGAAAAGCGGGGAACAGAGTATCTTAACACTAGGATCCCACTGCTTCTGCGATGGGTGGGATAAAGTGTGAAGTTAAAAAAATATTATGGTACATTTTTTCCCTTTTTTATTTATTATTTAATTTAAGCTCATTAATACATCTTTTTTCTATATTTTTAGGAACAAAACAATATATGTATGGCTTTTATTGAATATTTTGTTAATGTATTATATTTTCAATAATTTACGCCGATTGTTGAGTTTTTGTTTATCCCTTGTCTATTCTTTTTGTTTCCTTTTTTTAGAATGCGCTCTCTTTTTCTCTCCTAACTGGAGCAAGCGAAGCCAAATCTATGCTATGTAACTAAATATGCCCCTTTTTTAACTTCACGCTTTTATCCTGCACATGGCAGATAGGCAGAGAGAACTGTAGGAACCATACGAACCTAGTGTTAAGACACTCCGTTACTTAGTCCCTGCTTTCTCCGTCCCCGCTTTCCGCCGTTATCGAGGCATTGCGTGTTGAGTGCTGGAAATCAACGCCGCGCTTTGCCTTAGATGCCAGAGCGAAGAAAATGGAAATAGAAAAATCCATCTTCCCCGACTGGGAATCGAACCCAGAAACCGTCACGTTACAGGCAGACGTTGCGCCTCTGCGCCACGACGATCCTCACTTAACTTAAGACTTTAAATGAAATAATGACAAAAAAAGCATTTTTATAATATATACCTCTCTCTCTTTCTCTCCCAGGTGATAGGAGGGAGAGATCAACAACAAAACGAGCTATTAGTAAAACGCTATATGCGCTCCACGGACATTTATGTGCACGCGGAAGTGACCGGAGCCTCCTCTGTCATAATCAAGTGTCCCAGCTCTCCGCCGCCGAGGACACTGAGCGAGGCGGGCCAGGCCGCTGTGGCTTATAGGTAGTGACTTTTTTTTAGTGTCCTATTGGAATCACTATCGATTGGGTTATTTAAACTAAATTTCGTTGGTTATTTGGTTAATTTAGTCCATTTTTTTTATTTAAAATATACAATAGATAAAAAATAGTTGGTATATATTTTTAATGAGAGTAATATAGATTTGTAAGATTAATATTATTAAGTTCAACGGGAATTAGGCTCATTACACACATACTTATTCGATTTTAAATTAAGGGATTCTTCTACCATTTACTATTGTATATAATGGCATTATTATCGAATATTTCTGTATTTCTAAATGTTAAAATACTGTTTATTTAAATAATAATAAAAATTTGAACACAGCGGAATGTGAACCCGCTCCTCTTGCAAACCGTGCAAGCGCCCTGACCGCTAAGCTATGCGTTCTTCATCACGCCGCGTCGTAGTTCTTATTATATGTTCCATATATGTTATTTTATTATTAGCATCTATGTAGGAAGGTTTTTTACACATTTCTGCTACCCAATAGTTATTACCTAATTTAAAAAAGAAATCGATTTTCGAAAGAGAATGCAATGTTTATTAAATATTTTTTAAAGTGCCAATCCACACTAAATTTTATGTTGAAGTTAGTATGTTTTCTTTAAGTATTCTTTCTGGAATAGTTTAAAAAATTATAATTAATAATTAAATTAATTTTCAGTATAGCATGGGAAGCCAAAGTCCTGACGAGGGCCTGGTGGGTGTACGGACACCAGGTGTCCAAGTCGGCCCCCACGGGAGAGTACCTCAGTACGGGTTCCTTTATGATAAGGGGGAAAAAGAACTATTTGCTACCGGAGCATTTGCAGTTTGGTTTTAGTTTTATGTTTAGGGTGAGTTATTTTGGTACATACATAGGTACATATTCATGCTTTTCACGTGACCTTCCTCCAGTATTTTCGATACTGTTTTCGAAAGTCAACTGAGGTCTCCCCTTACCTCTCTTACCACTCACTTTTGCTTCATATATCTTTTTTACCATTGTTTCATTACTCATTCTTTCATATTTTTCATTTATCATCTTAGTGATTTAGTTTTAATTTAATTTTTTTTAATTTTATGTACAATGGTTAGTAAGTTTATTTATAAGAAAATGTTAATATAGCTAAGAATTCGAATATATAATAGATTTGTCACATCTGTCTGTTAATTAATCTATATGGAGAATAATGGAGAATGAATTATTAACTAAATAATTATGATTTCCCTTTAATTTTTTAATTATATTCCCACATGAAGCAGAATTAGTATCATTTTCTTAGCTCTGGTAACATGGCAAAACGCGGCGTTGCGGCCTTCAAATTCAAATATTCAAATTATCTTAGTTATGAAACAAGTTAATTAATTGTTTACAGCTTGAAGACAGCTGTATAGAAAGGCATAGAGATGAACGAAAGGCTTTAGTGGCTGATGACACCAACTCTGAAGTCACTTCCACTCAGGATACAGAGGAAGACCAGGAGATCATTGTCTCTGATGATGGTAATGTGGTGTAAAATAATAATTATGATTAATAAGATGTTTGATTTTCGCTATTTTTATACATTTTAAATAAAACAATTTACACAGATTAATCGCTTATATCGACATTTTTTATGAAACCCGGCGTTTCGAACACTTTGCAGTAGTCGGTGGTCGGTGGTTGTTATTAATAAATAAGAAATAATTAGATTAATTAATTTTCATTGTTAGTAATTTCTCTATTGTAATGAAAATCTAAAAACTTCGCTTAAGATAGATATTTATTGAGTGTGTAATTAGGTCTTTCATTTAGATATTTCTATTACTTTTGCTTTCGGCGACACTTCCGTCCTTTAATCTAATAGAAACACAGAAGGAACGGCTTGAACTATAGGAGCCTAGTGTTAAGACACTCCGTTCTCCGCGCGTCGTCTTTTTCGAGGCATCGCATGTAGAGTGGTGAAACTCAACGAAATTGGAATAAATTTCATCTCTCCCGAGTGGAAATCAAACCCACATACCGTCGCGTTTTTCTCGGTCTTTTTAATGAGAACTATTCATCATTTCAAAACTGTAAATATAATATCATTATATATGTATGTATGTAGGATATATTCAAATTGTAAATTGTTTACAGATGAAACATCCGACAAAGAGGAATCCAAACAAAATACTCAATTAGCACCGATCACTGAAGAGTTAAATAATAAAAATGATTGCAATAAAATAGAAAATATACAAAATAAAGTGCAACATATAGAAATTGAAGAAAATATAAAAGATATTAAAGATGAAAAAGAAAAAGAAGACGTAAAAGAAGATAAGATAGAAGAAGATAACTCTGATAGTGACAGTTCTGATGAAGGAATGCTTAATACTCATATAAAGGTATTTATTATTTTTATGATTCTTAAAGTGTTAATCCACACTAAGGATGGAAAAAGAACTTAAAGAGACAATTTGTTTTCTTTAAGTTCTTAGTTCGAACCCACGCCCACAACTTACATGTAACTATTGGGTTGTAAACATCCCTGTATTGAGATTTTTACAAAAAACAACCAGAGAGAATGCTATTTTATTAAGTACTGTTACACTTTTTAAAATATTAATTCACACTGAGGGTAAAATAAATATATTTGAAGAAAATATTTTTTTTTTAAATGTATTTGTTTTATTAACGTTATTCTTCATAAAATGTCAAAGCAGTCCAGTCACCAGAACAATAGTAGAGAATTGAGTGACTAAGCGGCAGACAAAAGTAGGCGGTAGGTAAAAGTACCTACCTCACATGATAACTACCCCATACCTCATATGCGGTGTGAGAAAGTTTAAAACATTTGATAAGTGATTGTTGTCTTTTTTGTTCTCACACGTTGCAGGGTAGGCAGAGGAAACTAGGCAGAGTAGGTTTTCAGACACTCTGTCTTCTGCTTTGTACCATTCGAGACTTTGAAAATGGATATAAATAATTTATCTCGAGTAGTATTCGAACCTACTACCATCGCGTTTGTCAAATGTTATATTGAATTATGGTTCATTTATTTATTTAAAAAAATCTTGTGATAATTTTTACAGGTAGATCACGAAACTGGAAAAGTTGTTATTGAATCAAAAGCGAGGACCATTTCGGAAATGTCCGACAGAAGTAAGTAGTATTTTATACTATAATTAAAATTGGCTCGAGAGCAAAAATATACCAATTTGATTTATCTAGAATTTTAAATATTTAGTATTATTTTAAACTTATTCCAGAGTAGCGCATAAGCGTAGCGTCTATCTGTAAACGCGACGGTTTGTGGGTTCGATTCCCACTCGGGGAATGGATTTTTAATGTTCCATTTTTTTATTTCGCTCTGGAAACTAGGCAAAGCGCGGCGTTGAGGTCCGCCACTCAACACGTAATGCCTCGAAAAAGGCGGAAAGCTGAGACGGAGAAAGCAGGGACTAAGCAAGGGAGTGTCGTAACACTAGGTTTCCTCTGCCTACCCTGCCATGTGCGGGATAAAACGTGAAGACATAAAAAAAATTACATATATTTAATTAACTTGACAGGCGACGACAAGCCCCTAACGTTCCCAGCGTTACCCAAAAAGGGAAATAAGAAACCTCAAAAAGAACAGAAGAAGAAAGAAAACAAAAAAGAAGAGAAAGAGAAGCAAGGACTGAAGAGAGGACAGAAGAGCAAGCTGAAGAAGATAAAGGAGAAGTACAAGGACCAGGATGAAGAGGATAGAGCGTTGATTATGGAATTGTTGCAGGTAGGTTTTTTTATATTTAAACACTATTGTGGTGATTACTTATTTTTTTCTGCTATATTTTTATGTATTTCTTTTAAATAAATAAATTAAGTATAGTGGTTGCATTTTTCCCATTTCACGATATTTATACGTCATGTGTATCGCGTGAGGTAGTTATGATTAAATATTTTTTTCAAACAAAATAAATAATTAAATTATTGTACCAAAATAAAACGCCATTTGTCAAGTATGACGCGAGCGTACACTGTACTGTCAGAGCGGGACAGAGATATGTGTCTGTCTCATTCGGCTATTTCTTTGAATGAAAGGTAACAGATTGACAACGTTCAGTAGTATTTTTGTAGTAGCACGCTCGAAACGCCATAAATAAAGAGAATCGTATCACAAATTATTCACATCTGTTAAAATCAAATAAAGAATGAAGTATTAATGAAATAATTATCAATTATCAATTTTCTTTACTTTTTTTGATTATATTCCCAGAATTTATATTATTTTCTTAGCTCTTTGACATGGCAAAGCAGCAAAAAAACAGGATCATTTTTCTCACATCACGATATTTATACGTGATGTGTAACGCGTGAGGTAGTGATGATTAAATACGAATGACGTATAGACCTCGTAATACAAAAATACTATCAAACGTTGTCAATCTGTCATCCATCATTTAAAAATGACCGAAAGGAGAGTTG